>BSQZ01000009.1:6778251-6790751 GCA_033239005.1 Lamellibrachia satsuma
TCATTCGGTGCTGCAGAGATACAACAAACTATCTGGGATATAAGGTGACAGGCCAGTGATCTAGGTAGTCGGGCAGAGAGAGAGAGAGAGAGTCTATAACCACACACACGCGGGCACTCGCACGCGCACGCACACACTCACACCCATCCAAGGATGTCTGCACCAAAACAAACACACACCGTTCCATTCAATGTTTCCTATGTGCGTCCAAGAAGGTCAATAACAAATGAAGCGAAGGTTACGCCATTCAAACGATGCAGATGCATTAACATACGACGGATTTACGGGAGAACGTTGTTTGTTGCCGCTCATGTGGAATACAGGACAACAAACCACGACCTTAGCAGGCAGATAGTGTATACACAGAACATCATGATGTGGGATAAAGACACCATAATCGGACCTGTGCTGGCTTACAAATATATGCATCTACGAACATGCATGTTTCGTTCACAACTACAAAGTTGTACTAGCCTGCGTTCGACGAGGACAGAGGTGATATTTTTACCCAATTCCGAACCAACATCACCATGTGGATCAACATATAACAAGTTGTCGGTAAACACGTTCATATTCATAGATTTGACTACATATCCCATTTGTAATTAACATGTTGCTTGTTGATCGCTGTGCAGCCAGACACCCCATACTTGTTCAAGGAAGAAAGTTATTCGATTATGCAATCGGATAACATATACTACACGTTTGTTGTGGTGTATTATATTTCGGCATAGCTGTTGAAAGTATTTTATGACGTTATTTAATGGCTACATGTATCAATTTGCGGTGCCTGTACGATTTCTTAGCCACTATATATTATAATATTTTATAAATGATTTGTTAGTTATAGTAATTAATCGGGCCTTTGCTAGACAGTCTACACGTTTGCCGTTATCTGTGTATATCAAAGGATTACGCAATTAATCAGTCGAGGTACACCCTTAAATATTTCACACACCTTCAACGTGTCGAACCTGTCATATTTCCGTTTTGCAACATCTAAAGCAATCTTCATATTTTTATTAATTATCGTGAAACATTGGGCAATATATTTTATTTTATATTCGCACATTCGTTCTATCGAGGTTGAAGAACCGGAAGACATGGGATGTTGGGCAATAACCTAACGATATAGTTTTATTGTTTTCAATGCCCTAAGATAACAAACTATCGAGACATAGAATGTCTTCTGTCTATGCACACTAACACGCACACGCACACGCACACGCACACGCACACACGCACACACACACACACGCACACATATATATATATATATCTTCCGTCTATGCACACTAACACGCACACGCACACGCACACGCACACGCGCACGCACACGCACATGCACACCACACACACACACACACACACACACACACACACACACACACACACACACATATATATATATATATATATATATATATATATATATATATATATATATATATATATATATATATATATATATATATATATATATATATATATATATATATATATATATATATATATATATATATATATATATATATATATGTATGTATATATATATATATATATATATATATATATATATATATATATGTATATATATATATATATATATATATATATATATATATATATATATATATATATATATATATATATATATATATATATATGTGTATATATGTATATATATATATATATATATATATATATATATATATATATATATAAAATGTATATCTAAGTGATTAAACATATATCAAAGCATTAGTAAAGTTCAACTTATAATTCTGAAAAAAAAACACAGTTTCCTCAAAATGAATGTATGTGTCAAACGACAAACTGTGTTAAGCTTTAACCAATAAAACCACACTTGGGGTAGTGATATTGAAACAAGCATATATATAGATGATCTGCGATGTTTTTTGCTTTTTGTTGATGTACACAGATCTTACTGATTTACAACTGCGAACACGAATGAAAGAGTGGGTTAGATAGCAGCTTAGACAAATATTGTTACGTCGTGAATTCAATACAACTAGATCGGATATTTAGGTTTCTTGCGTGGACGCATCGGCAAACATGCACATTAAAACATACACATTAAAACATGCACATTAAAACATGCACATTAACACATGCTTCGTCCATAACTTCGGGATTACCTGTTAGCAAATAGTGGAAATTCAAGTTTGTAGCTTTTGTTACTACAATGCTTCGTGATCAGTTACTTTATGCATAGATCACATTATGCATAAATCAAGTGCATAGTATAATTTCATAATTGATCTAGAACAAGATATTTGATTAAGTAATCCGACGAAGTGTCAGGTGTCGAATTCGGTGTTGCGATGAAATTGTGCACGTAATTAATTGCGTATGTTACGCCTCTCTTTAATGTTAAATGTAACAAGTGAAGCGCGTTTCGGAGAATTAACCGTACTATATGTTTCAGAGATGCGTTCCTTCTTCTAATTAATACCAGAGCTAGTGTAAGTTCGACTCCATCCCAAGGTTATTACAGTGTAATACCTTTGCTGGTGCAAAGTGTGCACATTACTCACGCACGCACGCACGCACGCACGCACACACGCACGCACGCACGCACGCACACACACACACACACACACACACACACACACACACATATATATATATATATATATATATATATATATATATATATATATATATATATATATATATATATATATATATATATATATATATATATATATATATATATATATATATATAATTGTTTAATTATAATAAAGCAACTTATTAACATACTACATAACTTCACACACACACACACACGCACATATATGTATATATATATATATATATATATATATATATATATATATATATATATATATATATATATATATATATATATATATATATATATATATATAATGTGTTTAATTATAATAAAGCAACTTATTAACATACTACATAATTTCACAGACTGTTGGCAATATTTGCCAATAACTAATGCACCCATCTGATTTTAGATTTTTGTGCGTCACGCATATATATTTATATATATTTTATAATATTTTTTCTTAAATCCACTATTTATGAAAAATTTATCTTGTCTACCCTAACTATTCAACAACATGTAGAACAATGCATTGATCAAAATTAAAACAGTCGGCTATAATTTAATATGGATCTGCAAAGCCAAAGATAAAAAGTGTCTGAGTCTGAGACTGATGTTGCACACACGACACATAACGGCTAATGCTGCCGCTGGAATCGCCCTTTGAAAAAAATATTTCGAAAAGTAATTTACCGATTTTGAAATAATTTTCAATTTCTCACGGCTGCAGCCATATCATAAAATAAAAAAATAGATCGACATCCCCAACATCAACTGACAACAGGACTGTCGCTGGACTCACTGTCACCGGCGATGGCCGATGGCGATGCGATGGTGATGTGTGCAATTGTTCGTTTATGTTCTTGCCTTCATTCAAGGGATGTCCAGTTGTATAACCGCGTCAGTTGTGGAGACTATATTGCCAGGTTTAAGGAGGTTAGTAACAAACCAATAATTTTCGAGAACTGTTTCTGTAGCAGAAAAGATGAAACGTAATTGCATTGTCAACAGCGGTTTATGTCGACTGTCCTTTCACCCGGAAATGTAACTTGACAGTTGGCGCATGCGGAGTCGAACTACCGGATGCGCTGACGAGAGTTGTAGCTGTCCACTACTTGGTGGCGCTGAACGTCAATTTACAAAATGGCACATCCATGTTAATTCGTAGAGTGACGCAGCTCGGTATACACTAGCTCTGTTAATACCCTGACTATTGGCAGTCCATAAACAAGTGACGTCGCACGTTGTTTTTTTGCGTTGCACATATGCCTATATATAACATATATGCCTATATATAACATATATGCCTACATATAACATATATGTCTATTTATAACATAGATATGATCGAATCCACAAAATCGCAGAACAAATGAGATCGATGCCGTGCTCCAGTCGTGTGATCAGAATATCGTGGTCGATTGTTTCGAATGCGGTCGACATGTCAAGAAGTACAAGAGTGTCATCCCGTAAAATCAACAGGTCAAGTGCCTCAAGAATGTCATTGACATTGACCACTGCGCAGTTCCAGTGGAGAGTGCGTTCTGTATAATCACCGGCGTCAAATTCGAGTCGTTCCTAAATTCGACCCATTTTGGGATCTTTTTAGATATCGCATTATATACATCTCTAGTCGGATATATAGGTCCTTGGGAGTGTAAATGTCCAACAAAGTTAATTGCTACAAATAAAAAAGACGGAAACAGTTTTTGAGACATATTTAGGCATTTCTTACGGACAATGATCGCTAGATGGCAGTTCTATCGCACCACATTGCTGACGTTGGTGGATATTGGTGTATATGCGCAATATTTCACTTTATCTGACAAAATGTAGGTAACTTTTCATCATATTTATCATAGGAAAAGTTAACGAACGGACCCGTTGTATTTGTACATTTAATGCGTTGCATCTTACCATATAGTGAGGCTTTTTCGAACACTCGGGGTAATTTAGCTTGAATTAAGCGATTGTTGTCAACGTTCGATTGACGTACATATTTCACTCAAAACAACGTTTCTAGCAATTTGTTTGCATTGCATTTATGTAGTAACTGTTAGTGAATGGGTGTATCGATATCTTGCGCAAAGGTTTCTTCAGAGTTGTATTCTACCAAGTAGCTTGAATGTGACTCCGATCAGTAATACAGTATTATGCCGATTGGTCACAATCGAGTAGGTATCATTGTTGGTTGCATGATTATGAGCTCATTAACGCAATTTTGCTTTTTAAAATCGATTTAGGGCACTTGTCTAGAATTCGGACCCACCTCAATGTCACCGTTATTAACATGCAATTTATATCGTAATCATGCACAATGCATGCACTACGCACACGGAACTACGGAACATGTAAATTGTTAAACATGTTGTGCATAAAAACAAATTTAATTACCTTATTCGAAGCTTGAATTCGCATATTTAACCTGCAATGAGCGCCATATCGCCCATTTTATTCGAAATATGGCGACACTGAAAGCGAGTTAAATATGCGAATTCGAGCTTCGAAAAGGGCGTTTTTATGCACACCATGTTTAATAATTTATGTTTCGTAGTTCAATATGAATTGTGCATGCATTTTGCGTGGCTACTACACAGATTACATGTTCTAACGGCGACACTTACCCTTAGGTGGGCGAGGACTCTAGACAAGTGCCGATTTCGTTCTTTAGCCTAGCCTAGACGTAGGCTAAGCCTAAGGCTAAGGCTTAGCCTTGGGCTTAGCTTTAGCTTAAGCTCAGGCTTAGCCTTACTAGCGTAGTTTTAGCGTAGGCTTAGCGGGGATTGCAATGGAAACATAATTTTCGTTTTCACTAAAAATATATCACAAAAACGATCACAGAAACCCTCATTAATAATAGCAACGACGTTACTCGTTACTCTATATACCTAACTGGCGTAATATCCTGACCCATCTTATATTCTGTTTCCCACAGTCAAATAAATCTTTAAAATGTGAGCGATGAGTAGTTTGTAAATTATGGCTTTTGTTTACAGCGTGTATTTTACAGCACTGATGTCGACAAGTCGTTGTGTGCGTTGTTTTAGCATCGCGAAGGACAAGTTTGTTCGCGAAACGTTTCTATTCAATTTTGAGCAAACGTTAAGCTGTGCTTAACTTAAAATGCACATGTCTAACCTTCATATTGCAATAGTCAACAATACAACTTCGGTTGAGTTTTTTGGCGCTCTCCGCATGCTATTGAATACTGTCAAAACGTATCTACATAGAAATAGTGTCCTCTATAACACAGGATCTTCTTTTATAATATTACCTTTTTGCTCTTCACCCAGCGATCAGGTAAGTTAAATGTGGTTGCAACGTGGTCGATGGAACGTATTATCAGCCACTTTTTGAAAACTGAATCTATTTTGCCCACTTGTGCACACTGTGGATCTTATGGTGGAAAGTTCGACCATTGGGCATTACTAGCTTATCATGATCGATTAATATTAAAAATTGTATGATGGGTTAATCAGTTTATTATCTTAGTGGTGCTCTGATACTAGCGCACACTCCCCGACAGTGGCGCCACTCATTATATCTCCACCGCCACAACTTAATTATAGATTCAAAATGAACGCCCAGTGGAGTAGTATGAACGATTGGTTTTACTGTTTACCTTTGTTGTTCACCGCTTGCTAAGTCATTGCAACTGTGCTCTTGAGTAGCGTAACATAGTTTAAAAAATTAACGTTGTTGTGTTTCTAGACATTACACAAATACTATCCACAATTGTATGACATTTAAATTGAAATATATATCTCTTGAAATAAATTAGGAGTTTACAAAATGAAATATAGGTGTGTAGAATGAAATGTAAGTTGTAGCATTGGTGTCATGATCAATTGTCATGTATGCGCGGAGGTTTATGCTAGCATTGTGATATTTGTTAAAGGTGCTTGATCAATTCGATTTTTTTGCTAGTTTAATTTCAAATTAAGTTTGCGAAAAAAAAACCTACCTAGCATCCAGTACAATATGCTAGCTCGTTTGTGCAACTTTTGTATGGAGTTTTTTTGTGAAATCATCAGACAAACTATTGAATTATTTAATGCTTGTTCAAGCATTTACTGAAGTGAAAACCGAAATGCTGAAAAATCACAATTTTGTTCCTTGGTGAAATGTTTGAAACTTTGTGATGTGATCGGCCAGAGAATGGAGGTCACGCCCACGATCAGCGTTGGCCCACGATGTTTACCATTTTGGATATCCACTACTTTGATCCTTACCAGATCTAACTACTAAAATCATGATTCGATGATTTGAACAAAACTAGGCATTTTTCGACTGCGAATGTTACATAAACTCTTCACAAACTACATATTTTGACACCTTTGAACCGGATTTGCGATAGGTAAATCAGTTGAGGAAACAGTTTTAAATATCAGTAAGCACTGTTGTTGGCAACACACGGTGTGCATTCTTTGTTGACACAATACTTAATTGAATCTGCGCTGGCTAAGATCGCACAAGCGTTGTCATGGTTACATAATTATTCTGCAAACAGTTTGTCAACCAATTTAACTCTTTAATTAAAGGTCAAAGTGGACGTGTTGTATTATCCACCAGAGGCGCCACCATAGCTAGGATCCGTTCACCATGAACCATTATCAGAAAGAGTTCCTAGGAACGGTGAGGATTTTTTTCTTAGCACTTTTACATCGGATACGTCAGTAAAGTTACTGTAATGTAAAGTACATATAAACTAACAATGCCACACTTCTCGTTTTAGTCTTTATTGTTGAAGTTTGTTAACCGCCAGAAATTGTATAAAACGGCAATATGACGGACCAAGAAATTCGATCTGGTTGGGCAGTGGACATAAACCGATCTTCGTTCAACTTCAGCAAACGTGTGATATAAATACAATAATTGTATTGCGATGCTAAACAAGACAGGTTAATTGCCACATTTAAGTGTTGTTGCTATTGATAAAACATATAACCTAGAAATAGTGGTAATGGACCTACATTGTATAAACGGGCACGTGCACTATATTGTGTACAATGGTTTATAATTCACAACAATTATTTATTTTCACTTTAATTATATATATATATATATATATATATATATATTTATATATATATATATATATATATATATATATATATACCCTTTATATAATATATACATACATATATATATATATATATATATATATATATAAATATATATATATATATATATATATATATATATATATATATATATATATATATATATATATATATATATATATATATATATATATATATATATATATATATATATATACCCTTTTTATATAAACCCTTTTTATTTTTTATAATTGATGCTTTTTAACTAATTTATTTTAATGCATATTTGTATGTATATCGATGTTTTTGTACCTGATATAAAAGTATTCGTATTTGTACAGCGTTCTGCCGTGAAATGTGCACGAAATGTAAAGAGTTCAGCGTTTGAATAAAATGTCACCAGCCGTGTTTGTTGATCGCTAGAATTACTCGACAACAACTTTTCCAACCACTTTTAACCATTCCTGAACGTTTTCATGAAGTTTTCATTAAGATGGTATGCGATGTTTGTATGCGATGTCAACATTAGACCCCAATTACTGTTAGCACGATGAGCTTACTTGACCTGTAACCGTGAAATACAATTTATCGTGTATATTGATATATTACCTATATGTATTTACCTGTATGTTATGTCACCTTTCGTGTCGTAATGAGATCCCTCGAAATGCGTTAACAGTTTCCCAATAACGGTATGCCCTATTTCAAGGGAATGTGCAACGATTTTCATTGGTTAATTGAAAGTTAATTGGTTAAGTGCTTTAATGGTTAACTGACATGCATCTCGTAGGGGTTTGTATAATTAAAATGACAAAATATAAACATTGTACCTCAGAGTCCATTTAAATTAACAATGTTAAACTTATGGTTTTAATCTTTATTACTGTATTTTATTCACCGCCATATATTGTATAAAACGGCAATTTGACGGACCGATAAATCGAGCGATGAAAAACGTTATATTTCAAATGTTAATATTTATTGGTCAGTCTTAGCTGCAGTAAAGTGGTCTATATATATGTCGTGAAACTTTATATTTCAAATGCGAATATTTATTGGTCGGTCTTTAACTGCAGTCAAGTGGTCTCTATATATGTCATAAAACTAGTACATTGTAATCGACAAATCCTGTATTTGAGAACACTTTAAGAGGTGAAATACCACAATAGTAACATGCTTTGTACGGATATTATTTTAACCTACCGATATGTTATAAAATATATTAATAAATTACATGTAAAAAATCGTTGTACATTCCCTTTAAATAATCTAGTTGCGATATTTGGGTTCCCATCTGCCACATCCGCGGACATTTGAATATACCTAGAGCCATATTACAAATGAATTGCTATACACGAACCAAGACAACGTAATCTAATTTGTTGAGAACTGGGTCCTTCTTATTCGGAGACTCGACGAAATAACAGACAAGGTGATAGTCAATGTTGCATGTTTATTTCCACGATATTAGCGTACACAACATTTCTTCGCGTATCATAGAACGAGTGGAACCGCTTAACAGTCGCCCCCGCCGCAGCAGCCGCCGTCGGCCTTTGACGTGACGGCTCCGTTGCAGCACTCGTCTGTCACCGAGTTAAACGAAGAACATCCGCAGCATTGGGCGTTGGGACAACGAGGTTGGACCACGCCACCGCAGCAGATCTGCGTCGCCGTGTCGAAAGGCACTCCTTGGCAGCAGCTGTCCACGTCTGTAACCCGGGTTCCGCCACAGCACACCTCGCGTTTGGAATTGTACATGTCTTGCCCGCAGCACCGACCGTTTGGAATTCGGTTCTGGACAACACCATCACAACATGTTTGGACATCCGGGTTGATTTTCTTGCCGTTGCAACACTGGTAAACATTGCTAACAACGTCAGTACCACCGCAGCAGATCTCCGAACTCTGGTCGTAAGCCACCTGCTTGCAACACTGCGCATTCAGGCTAGGGCGACGTTGCAGAACGCCTTCGCAACACATTTGTGTCAACGGGTCGGTGAAAGGTTGACCACCGCAGCACAGCTCGTCACCGAGAATGAGTACAGTTCCACCGCAGCACGTATGAGTGTTGGCGTTATACGCACACTTTCCACAACATTCTCCATTGCGAGGCTTGTTTTGAAGGACGCCGTCGCAACAGATTTCTCGATCAGGGTCCACTGGTTTACCGTTACAGCAAAGTTCGCTAGAATCTACAACAACTTTCCCTCCACAGCAAATCTGACTTTTTGAATTGTACGCCTGTTGCAGACAACAATCTGCATTGGCTGGTTTATTCTGGAGAACACCATCACAACATATTTGTGAACTTGGGTTGACCGGTTCGCCACTGCAACAAAGGTCGCTAGAATCGACAACAACCTTTCCTCCACAACAAGTCTGAGTCTTAGAATTGAAAGCCTGTCGTAGACAACATTGAGCATTTGGGGGTTTGCTTTGGAGGAGCCCTTGACAGCATATTTGGTTGCTTGGATTAACAGGTTTTCCACTGCAACAAAGGCTGCTAGAATCGACAACCACCTTTCCTCCACAGCAAATCTGAGTCTTCGAATTGAAAGCCTGTCGTAGACAGCATTGGGCATTTGGGGGTCTGCTTTGGAGGACCCCTTGGCAGCATATTTGGTTACTTGGATTAACAGGTTTTCCACTGCAACAAAGGCTGCTAGAATCGACAACCACCTTTCCTCCACAGCAAATCTGAGTCTTCGAATTGAAAGCCTGTCGTAGACAGCATTGGGCATTTGGGGGTCTGCTTTGGAGGACCCCTTGGCAGCATATTTGGTTACTTGGATTAACAGGTTTTCCACTGCAACAAAGGCTGCTAGAATCGACAACCACCTTTCCTCCACAGCAAATCTGAGTCTTGGAATTGAAAGCCTGTCGTAGACAGCATCGGGCATTTGGAGGTCTGCTTTGGAGGACCCCTTGGCAGCATATTTGGTTACTTGGATTAACGGGTTTTCCACTGCAACAAAGGCTGCTAGAGTCGACAACCACCTTTCCTCCACAACAAATCTGAGTCTTGGTATTGAAAGCCTGTCGTAGACAGCATCGGGCATTTGGAGGTCTGCTTTGGAGGACCCCTTGGCAGCATATTTGTCTACTTGGATTAACAGGTTTTCCACTGCAACAAAGGCTGCTAGAATCGACAACCACCTTTCCTCCACAACAAATCTGAGTCTTGGTATTGAAAGCCTGTCTTAGACAGCATCGGGCATTTGGAGGTCTGCTTTGGAGGACCCCTTGGCAGCATATTTGTCTACTTGGATTAACAGGTTTTCCACTGCAACAAAGGCTGCTAGAATCGACAACCACCTTTCCTCCACAACAAATCTGAGTCTTGGTATTGAAAGCCTGTCTTAGACAGCATCGGGCATTTGGAGGTCTGCTTTGGAGGACCCCTTGGCAGCATATTTGTCTACTTGGATTAACAGGTTTTCCACTGCAACAAAGGCTGCTAGAATCGACAACCACCTTTCCTCCACAGCAAATCTGAGTCTTGGAATTGAAAGCCTGTCGTAGACAGCATTGGGCATTTGGGGGTCTGCTTTGGAGGACCCCTTGGCAGCATATTTGGTTACCTGGATTAACAGGTTTTCCACTGCAACAAAGGCTGCTAGAATCGACAACCACCTTTCCTCCACAGCAAATCTGAGTCTTCGAATTGAAAGCCTGTCGTAGACAGCATTGGGCATTTGGGGGTCTGCTTTGGAGGACCCCTTGGCAGCATATTTGGTTACTTGGATTAACAGGTTTTCCACTGCAACAAAGGCTGCTAGAATCGACAACCACCTTTCCTCCACAGCAAATCTGAGTCTTCGAATTGAAAGCCTGTCGTAGACAGCATTGTGCATTTGGGGGTCTGCTTTGGAGGACCCCTTGGCAGCATATTTGGTTACTTGGATTAACAGGTTTTCCACTGCAACAAAGGCTGCTAGAATCGACAACCACCTTTCCTCCACAACAAATCTGAGTCTTGGTATTGAAAGCCTGTGTTAGACAGCATCGGGCATTTGGAGGTCTGCTTTGGAGGACCCCTTGGCAGCATATTTGTCTACTTGGATTAACAGGTTTTCCACTGCAACAAAGGCTGCTAGAATCGACAACCACCTTTCCTCCACAACAAACCTGAGTCTTCGAATTGAAAGCCTGTCGTAGACAACATTTTGCGTTCGGAGGTCTGCTTTGGAGGACCCCTTGGCAGCATATTTGGCTACTTGGATTAACAGGCTTTCCACTGCAACAAAGGCTGCTAGAATCGACAACCACCTTTCCTCCACAGCAAATCTGGGTCTTACAATTGAAAGCCTGTCGTAGACAACATTTTGCGTTCGGAGGTCTGCTTTGGAGGACCCCTTGGCAGCATATTTGGCTACTTGGATTAACAGGTTTTCCACTGCAACAAAGGCTGCTAGAATCGACAACCACCTTTCCTCCACAACAAACCTGAGTCTTCGAATTGAAAGCCTGTCGTAGACAGCATTGGGCATTTGGAGGTCTGCTTTGGAGGACCCCTTGGCAGCATATTTGGTTACTTGGATTAACAGGTTTTCCACTGCAACAAAGGCTGCTAGAATCAACAACCACCTTTCCTCCACAGCATATCTGAATCTTCGAATTGTACGCCACTTTTTGACAACATTTCCCATTCAAAGGTTTATTTTGCAGAACACCGCGACAACATAGTTGTTTGATCGGGTTGACTGGTTTACCCCTGCAGCAAAGTTTCTTGGAACTGACCACCACCTTTCTCCCGCAACAGTACTGGGTTTTGCAATTGTATGCCTGACTTCGACAGCATTTTGCATTGGAGGGTTTGGTGTTAATAACACCGC
>BSQZ01000009.1:6793251-6795751 GCA_033239005.1 Lamellibrachia satsuma
AAACTAAAACAAACCGAACGCCTACCTGATGCGGTCAAAACAGCGCCAAAGTGGCCGCAGAATGCGACCATCAGGGCGAAACGGACATTCATCATTGTAGACCTGGAACAACAGAATTTCAGAATCTGTTTTAAAGTTGTTCAAATCATTTATTTGCTAATTAAAATAAATAATCACGTACAGTGGTGTAGAGCGCTTGTAGAAACATAACATAAACATAATTCTGAATGTTCTCGTGTGCAGAAGTTACGATTGTAATCAATTATCATGTTCAATGGGTAATGGAAACTGATATGATCTGTTCCACATTATTGTAAGTTGGCGCGTACAGTTTACGTGTGTAAACAACAGAACATGCATTGCTTTTTCTCGTAGATGTTCACATCAGGGATCGTCGCAATATTCGGATTGTTGTATTTTCATACGTTGAAATAGACAAAATGCTATATTTGAGCATTGCAACATTTCCAGTACAGCATTGTGTGTATTTTCAATATTTTCATTCAAGCGTACTGCAAGAATTTGCAGTATTTATAAAAGTGTTGCACCCATTCCTGGTTCACTTATTATTATTTTTTAGATAATGAGTTTCATTAACATCAGCATTTACATATCACATCGAACCTAACACAGGACCCTTGCCCATGTCTGATATGTCGTCAAACATGATAGAATGTTAGTTATACGTTTTGTAACATATTACCGAAAAACCTGATATTTTTGCCAACTGAAACGGTCTTTGAGAACGGTGGGGTAGTTGTGAAGATATTCACGAAAACTAAAAAAAATAATAAAATCAAATTTACTCCCAATAATTTATTATAGTTTGTTAGTGTTACTGTAGCGGTAAATGGACAATGACGCTAATTAGAATTCAGTAGTTTTTTACAACATCATTGCTGGTATCAAGTACATGCAAATGTACGTACCTACACGTACAATTATACTGGACCACAAATACAAACTAGCGCCAGGCTGCTAAGCAGGTTTCTGCCTTACGGCCTTAGACGCAAGAATGCACGAAAAGGATTAAGTAAAGTTGGGCCGAACATTACAATTGGTCCCCTCGTTCTTGTCTCAAAACATAGTGAATAAGCACGATGACTCAGACGGGGAGCGGCATTGAAAGAGCATTACAATTGGTCCCCTCATTCTTGTTTCAAAACATAGTGAATAAGCACGAAGACTGAGACGGGGAGCGGCATTGAAAGAACATTACAATTGGTCCCCTCATTCTTGTTTCAAAACATAGTGAATAAGCAGGAGGTCTGAGACGGGGAGCGGCATTGACAGAACATTGCAATTGGTCCCCTCGTTCTTCTCTCAAAACATAGTGAATAAGCAGGAGGTCTGAGACGGGGCGTGGCATCTAAAGAACATTGCAATTAGTCCCCTCGTTCTTGTTTCAAAACATAGTGAATAAGCACGAAGATTGAGACGGGGAGCGGCATTGAAAGAAAGTCGAGAACGTGCACATAAATAATTGTTGTCATGATTAGCCGGAATACATTATGATGGTATGCTGTGCTACACAGAAATAAACAAAACGGTACTTACAGTCTTCTCTCAGCCACCAGGTGAACTGACGAGTATCTCTGCGTGTTGTCCTTCTGAGCCTCAGCATATGACGCCATTTATACAATCCGCGGACGACGTCACAGCGTCATTATTCTTCTCTTTAACCAATCTGTTTTCAAAAACACGATATTTTAATTGGGTCATGCGACATAAATGATGAAGCGATTACAGTGAATTAATATGCATGGACATAAATTTCAGTTGTGTTCAACTCAAGTCCGCTCATCCATCTTGTCTCTTTAGGTGTGGCTTTCCGCTTGGGGGAGCCACTGATGGATGATAGTGATTAATTCCCCCCTATTCGGTCTGATGTCAACGAAACATTAATGATTAATTGTGTTAAAATGTTGTATTAGAGTCTCACGTCCCAAAGTTGGCATCGACTTTTGATGTCATGCTGCACAATGTATTGCTAAAATGTGTAGTATTGATTCGTTTTGTCTTACAACGTAAACTAGTTTGTGATATTAAACGTGATTTATGTAAACTGTTGTTGTCTTTGGAACAAATAAACATATCCGGAGTCCTATAAATATCCCGTTAGCCAGTTTAAACACACGGAACGGTAAAAAGTGTGCTTCCCCAACAAGCTTCTTAAGCTTACTAATTATTGGCATCATAATTAACACATAATTAAGCTGACATTGATTGTACTGTACATTCGGTGCTGCAGAAATACAAGTTATCTGGGATATCAGGTGACAGGCCAGTGCTGTAGGTAGTCGGGCAGAGAGAGAGAGAGAGTCTAGAAGCACACCCAAGCGCACACGCACGCACGCACGCACGCACGCCCACGCCTACGCCCACCCACACCCACACCCACATCCACCCACCCACCCACCCACCCACACACACACACACACACCCACACCAACACCCACACCCACACCCACCCACCCACACACCCACACACACACACACA
>BSQZ01000009.1:6798251-6803251 GCA_033239005.1 Lamellibrachia satsuma
TAATTGATCTAGAACAAAATATTTGATTAAGTAATCCGACAAAGTGCTACGTGTCGAATTCGGTGTTGCGATGAAAGTGTGCACGTAATTAATTGCGTATGTTACGAATCTCTTTAATGATATATGTAACAAGTGACGCGCGTTTCGAAGAATTAACCGTACTATATGTTTGAGAGATGCCTTCCGTCTTCTAATCAATACCTGGACTATTGGCAGTCCAAAAACAAGTGACGTGGCATGTTGTTATTTTTCGGTGCATATATTATGCCTATATATAACAAAATAAGAATTGTTTACAAAAAGTGTTGACATAAAATAGTGATGTGTTGGCATAGCATAGGCTGCGTAATTCATGTTTTGGGTGTTTTTGGGTACTGGCTCACCATACCTCAAAATAAATATTCACTGGCCACACCTATGCAAAATAGGTATTGAACATGCAGATAATGCATTTAACTGCATCGTTTTCTGAAATTTACAGAGTTGTCAAGCCTAACATTGAAATAAACACAAAATATCTACTTTGAGCGCCACTGTTTGTCAGGCCGATACTTTCTAATGGCGACCGGTAGCATGTTTTGGGCGGACTGCAGGCAGGACAGTCGGCATCAGAGGTTACGTGTGTCTTTGGGTGCAGTAGACAGACAATTAACAGTCTGGTGACACAAATCCGGAAAAATATTACAGTGGGTTGCTACGCCATCTGGGGGATCAGTGTGTGACTACATCATCCACCAGTGGCCAAGTCTTTAGATGAAGGGTGACTGCACAAACTTCCGAAAACATCTGCAATTGGCAGGAATTCGCACCAGGAGGTCGTATGTTGGACCCCTTCTAGCCACTGTTAACCGCCGCTGCGTGTGATGTGCATTGGACACGATCTTGTCATTTTGACCCAGGATGTTTGGAATGTCATTACCTCACGATCACGTCTTGTTGTCGACCTGTTCTCTATATCCAGTACATCAATACGTTGCAGTAGCATCGCATCTAATCTTCATGCTGTATGATCAAGACACAAACTATCCACATGTAAAGAATATTTTTGTTCAGTATGTCAAAAGGCAGATTTATAAATCATGTTGCAGTACAACTCGCAGCTGTGTATTACGACATTAAAAGAAGACATAGTAAGAATCAATTATCAACGTCGGGATTAAATTTAAGCAAATTTTATTCGAAATTCAGGTTCTTTGCTTTTGCTACCTTCTTAATTTATAGTGTCCAGCAACATCAGGTATTGATCACCGAGGGCACTATATCATTGATCAATCAAGAAAACATATTGAATTAAGTAATCGGATAAAGGACTATATGCCAGGTGTGGTGTTCGGTGTTACGATGAAATTGTACATTATGCAATTAACCGCATATATTACGACTCTAGTTAATGTTCACTGTATCAAGTGACGACGCGTTTCGGAGAATTAATCGTAATATATGTTTGAAAGATGCGTTCCTTCGTCAGTCAGATTAATTCCCTGGCTATTGGCCAGACAATAAACAAATGGCGTCGCACGTTGTTATTGTGCGTTGCATATACCAAAGGTTACGAAAATAATCAGTCAGATTTCTGAATCATGTTGCAGTGCGACGCAGCTGTGTATTCCGTTTCAGTAAACAAAGGTATACATCTTGCTCACTTACTTACTTAATTACTTACTTACTTACTTACTTACTTACTTATTTACCTACTTACTTGCTTACTTACCTACGCACTCTATGTGCCGTCAGACACACTCGGCAGAGAGCAATCGGCACCATACATTTCTATATGCAGCAATTCCTGCTAGGTCCTGTGTTTTTCTTTTCTGGGTTTGTGCCTCTCTTGCGATGTTTCGGTTTTTACGTTGAACAGCCTCCGAGTAAGATCATTACAGAGGACTCTCAGTATACAGGGTATAAGTTAGGAGTCGACCTTCGGGGAAAGTCCTTTAACACGGAGGTCTTAAGAACATCCATTGGGGGCAAAGTCAACAATGTGTACTACACAGTTATTTTATACATACACAATACATTTAGACATTGACTTATTTCCAGAGTACCCGTGCACTTAACTAAATATGTATGTTCGCCATCTGTAGATCATTGCGTGAGATACACATATATTAACATAGGTTTAACCAAATTAGTATTCTACTGCAGTAGGCTGTAGAGGCTGTGGACTATTTATTTAAAGCAGGGCCGGATTAACAATGTGGGACTTTGTATTAACAATTGACAGCCTTACTGGGTGCGTGCGTCAAACAACGAAGGTCGAGACGAGTGGCAGTGACTATAGCGGTAACTCCATACTTTAACGTTTATTCGCCTATGTTTTAACATAAGCATTCACAGATTGTTGCCGACGACCGGAGGCAGACATACATAATATAGAAAATCCAGCGTATAATGACACACAAGACAACACAGCGTACAGTGGAAAGCAAGAATTACAGCCTGCAGTGGAAAAACAGAAATACTACAATAATACATGGCATGACTGTAACATTTGAACCATTGTTTATATTTTGTATGAAGGCGTAACTGCCATGTCATATAACTGTATTTCATACTAATGTATAGTGAATCCATTTGCTCCAGTGATTCAATTAATGAAACCGAGCTATCGCCAAGGTATAATGTATGTCATTTCCTGTTATGACAATGGTAATTCCGAAAGGCACAGGCACCGTAAATCGTATGTCCTTGATGTGACACTTAAGTATGAGCTCATATCCGCACATACGTAAATTATGTACATGTTGAAAGTAGGATAACTGATTGCATGTGCGGGAATGCACAACATTGCGGTGTGCTTTTGATCAATGTTATTTGTACCCTGCTGATGCTTAATGTTGATACCTTGCTGATGCGTAATGGCAGAAACTTGAGCTTGTTTGCTACAGGAACACACAAAGAGTAACTGTTGTTAAAGTTCATTTAATAAATGCAAAGTGATAATACATTGTATCGATGAGAAATAGCTGGTATAAACATGTTCATCGAGAAAAATATCATACATATAAATCGATGAGATATAGCTTAATCACCAATACAAACTAGCTCATCGAGAAAAGCAATTATTAAATGACGTGTAAAAGTAGCAAAGGTGGGGCGATCATTTATCCCACCAGGCCTCCAATATGGGAGGCCCTAACAGCCCACCCCAGGATTCTGCCAAAGAATCAACCGATTAAGAAATAGTCCCCCTGACAATTGTACACTCAATATTACGCAATGCATACATACAGGCTAGATGGCAATGAACGCCATTCACTACATAATAACACAGAAATGTGCTGTACAACATGGTTAGTGTGAGTACATAACAGCCAACCATTATTAACTGTCCCAGACACGTTGTAATATGGATGTCACTGTCAGTCATACTGTAACAGCCATCCCACACAACAGACGATTAATATGGACCAATCATTATGAAGCAGGTGCCAGGGTGATATCAGTCGTGCTCCCAAGTGTTATACTGCATACGATGGATGCCAGTCATGCTGCAACAACCACCGCCTACAGCTATTGCCAGGTAGTATGGAAAAATTAGCCATTCCAATAGGTATAGACAAATCGACAATTGGTGTATACAATGAATGCCAGTCATACTGCAACACACAACATTGCGGTGTGCTTTCGATAAATGTTATTTTCCTGGCGCATCTTATGGCAATTGGTCCAACTTTGTGTAAAATGTTGCTTGAAATCTTTCCCGAAGCACACCTTTTTATAGACGTCCCAACTACTCGACATTGAAATGACATAGCAAAGTTAGAATCAAAGTGAGATACGACAGATAACGTTATTACCCACATATAATATCACTAGACATGCACGGAATCCTACAACATAACATGAGGATACGGGAGAGGCGTTTCTAGGATATCGCAAAGGGGGGGGGGCAAAGGGGTGGGGCAAAAGGGGGGCGGGGAGGGGCAAAGGGGCAAGCTTAGTTACCCATTAACTGACCATGCTACCACGCAGTGGCGCAAAAGGTTACATGCAAAAACAAAAGGGGGCATGACAACTTCCATCATGAATTAAGGCTCAAGTTCCTGAACTCACGACGATACCGTTTGCCTCAGCAAAATTGTCGAATTTGCCATATTGCATTTCGGACGTTTCAACCAGATTACCTTTAACATTACGTCGTTTTTACGCGACAGCACTGTCATATAATATTCGTATTCGGTGTTTTCGTAATTTCTTAAACGTCAAAGGAAACCTTGGGTTTCGGTCATTTGAAACGACAAATCACCAAAACGCGGGTCAGGTTACTCGCGTTTACTTTGCGTAGTTAATCGTCGCAATCTACCTTATATGCACTAGGACATTTTATTTCGCCGACTATACGTATATATCTTTGACTGGCAAACATGTTTTACTGAATAGTTTATAACAAAACTTGGTTTGCTCGATATTTAATAACGCAGTGTTTGAGGCAGCAATTATTATGTTGAATTTACAAGTTTTAACATAAGTTTATCAGATGAGCAAATAATTGTTTCCCAGACTGTTAAAGTACTAAATACTAATCCTGATAAAAATGTTCCGTTTCAGAATTATTTGATGACGTTTCATGACTGTACATTTTTTAATATTACTACAAATTGTCATTTTATATTATCTTGAACAGTACCCCCGAACAAAACATTTACATACATATACGCATGTCAGTCTCTATATTATTAATTAGTTTGGGGCTCTGTCTGTCTGTTCCCTCATCCTTGAAATGTAAGCAATTAAAAATTCTTCCTGGGGTGATGATATTGGGTAGGCCTATCTTATACAGACAATCGAACCGTGATTCGTAGAACGGGGATAAGTAGACATTTGACGTAGATTAATTAACTCGAAATAATATGAGTTCGTAGGTGCAACTGGTAGCAACCCTGTGCATGTTCTCTACGATTGTTCCGAATTGCGTGGTCTACGTCAAACGTCCATATAGGTTCCTTCGCCCGGTACGAACGCTTCGCAAAACCGGCGGTTTACATGACTTTTGGGAT
>BSQZ01000009.1:6808251-6813251 GCA_033239005.1 Lamellibrachia satsuma
GGTCGAGCATAAAATGTCTTCATGGTAAATGATGGGGCTGGTTATGTACAACAGGGTTATGGAAAGACCATTATATAAGTTAACAGTTCTGTGTACCTAGGCGGTACATACTGCAGGATACACACAGAGACAGGACACATACATACATTAATAGTTTTAGTGTTCTATCAATGCCGCGTACATTGTTAATAATGTATGCCTTACCAGTCGTCAATGGTCACGGGTTTCTAAGTTTTATCGCATTTGTCTTTGCACTTATTCAACTTGCGTCTGCAATTCCTAACGCGTTTTTCAAGCACATGCCAAAATATGCAAAAAAAGATGTCAACAAATGATCAAAAACTTATAGAAATTCATGGAAAAGTAAAGTCATTGTTTACCGCTTGTATGTGTATCTAGTGATAACCATTGATTGATTGATTGATTGATTGATTGATTGGTTTATTCAATATAAATGTACATTAAAATATAGGGGAAGGCAGTGTTAGTTGAGCCATTTTTCATTCTTTGTTGCTTAGGGCGCAATCATATTTATAAGTCAAAAATTCTTTTACTCACATAAACTATGATTATTAATAGATCATTTTATACCAAGATGCTATATCTTGCATGCACATATACATATAGCTGATTCAAATAGGGTTGGTAAGCTGGCTCAACTAACATTTGGTTTAGGGTAAGTTGGGCCACAGTGTAGCGTAAATTGCGTGAATGCTTTATTTGTATAAATACGTAGGCCTTGTGCAAAAAAAATCATAACAATTCAGCCAACACATCTACCTAATGGGTATAGCTATCCGATGTTCCAATGTGCTCGGAAAAAATGAATTCATTTGTGTATTTTGGGGTAACGAACATTCGTCTTCTTTCTTTATCTGCTGTTCAACTAAAACTCCCTTGGGCCTTGGGTGGCTCAACTAGCCCCGTTTCGACAATTAAGCTTATTTAATTAACTTCTCTTTAATGCGCGAAGTGATGTCAATAATCTTCTTCTCTGTGCATAGCTAAACCATGTGTAAGTGCACAAACAATAAAGTCTGGCCATGTCCATTGATAATTTACACTCCAGCAGACATTAATCACAATTACTAAAAGTTTCGAAAAACATCAAAAACCATATGTTTTGCTCACGTGGTCTGACCGTTGTAACAAACGTAGCCTATTATACGCGAATCGAGTTCTAACACCATGTTCAATCACTGGCTGGTACCATGTAACTGTCGCTGCTGTAGTTTCCCGGGAAACATGGGTGGCTCTACTAACCCAGTGGCTCAACTAACTCTGCCTTCCCCTAAGGATAACACAAGAAAGTTCTTATTTCCATTGCGGTCTTTAAACATTACATACAAACATGACACATATGTATGTGTCATGTTTGTATTATAGCAGAAGTAACAACGACTAAAAAAATAATAAATAAAAAACAAATAGTGCCACATACGTCACAATACATAAAATTTAATAAAATTAATAATGGTATGTATAAAGCTTTCATAACTCATTAAGATATTTTAATACGTACTATTAGACTAACCCCCACATGTTTTAATGTATAGAGTTAAAATACATTAATAATGATATTGATTTACAAAGAAGCTTGCTTCCTGATCATTAAGATACTTATATACATACTAATTGTTAGAACAAAAATAAAACAAAAGTACCACATATGTAAAATTATATCAATAGTAAATAAAAGAGCTAGCCTCCTGTTTACTAAGATAATTTAATAAAATTGTTTGACTAGACATTTAAATTTATATTTATTCTGTGCATTTTATATATTTTATGGCAATTCATTCCATGCATGTATACATGTGTCGTAAACATAATTTTTTTTCAATTATCTTATTTTGTGTACACTGTAGCCTATATTTGTATTTCTGGGTTAGACCGGAGAACCGTGATGAGCTTGCATAGTAAACATGACATTGCATTAAGGCCGAAGTAAGACGTTGTTTAGCTTTCAGGTTGACATTTCTTGTTTGCCTATACATGAACTCTAACTTGGCATTTGACTTTTGAATTATTTGTTCAGCCTCTCCTTCTTCAGCAAGAGATTGACCTTGACCTTGTTCAAAACCTAGGTATTTAACACTCGTGTCACATGTCAGAGTGTTGCCAGCATATTGTACCTGAATAGCATTACAAGTTTGAAGTTTATTCTTAGATCCGAAAAGAATTGACTTTGTTTTCCCTAGATGGAGAGACAGCTTGTTATCAGTCAGCCATTCTCTGATTGACTCAAGCTCAGAAGACAGTGTGTCTTGAATGTGTTGAGCATACTATACTATTAGAGCCCAGTCACCAGCATACACATTTTGCAGCCGTTGGTATATCGTCAATGTATGGCCAATTCTCACGAAACGTTCACATTTTGGGTTCAGAGAGGGGGGCAAATATAAACGTATTCGTATAACTTCGTATTTTTGTCATACGAAGAGACAATATTGAGCTAATTAGGAAATACGATTTGGCAGACTAATTCCTAAAATGTAGCATTTGACAGCTATGTGAAGTTGTGAGTAGTTGTAAATACTTAAGATTAGACACTGTACGTCTGCACACAGTTCCGTGTAGTTTAACAGGTCATTACACATATTTAGTGTATATTTATTTGTACAATACATGTACAATAATATATTTGTGCTTGGAACTCAGTAAGACGTATTTGTCAAACCTTTTCTCTGTATGGGCTAACGCTGAAATCATTTGTACTCTCCGACTGTGATGTTTTTTAAACGTGAGACGTATTATTATAAGATGCCATTACAAAGGATAGGTATTCATTCAGAAGTACATAACTTGGGCTTTCAACTGGGTACACTTTATTTATATTGGAGTTATAGCTATCAATTCGTAGATAGTTTAGAACTACAGACGTACGGTTTCACATAATATCATTTCTAGTAGAATAGCGTTTATTACTTCGGAGACCTCTGATCAAGTTTCATCTAGCCTTAGCGTCTTTTTTGTATATGTACCTTAATGCGCAAAATAATTACTATGCATGTCCTTTATGTGATTATGTCATATTCTTATTATTTTCACTAGGGTGCCAACCTACGGAAACCTCATGAATAAATTACAGTGAGTTGGTGAATTGTCAAAGTCACGATGTAAGTCGAAATGTATTAATGAGCCAAACATCCTTACGTAATAGTGTTTGATTACATAGTGTCATATGAAAGAAATACACCTCAGAACAGATAGAAATTTGTTTTATTACATAGTGTCATCTCACTTTGTAACCACCTCTCTTTCTTGCCCTTCTTCTTTTCATCTAGCTTCGTCGCCAGTTGCATTCTCCCCCACCCTGGACATGTTGGATGGAACTATCACCCCTTGTCATAGCTGCACGTTTTGAAGAGGGATGTGACACACCTATTCAGGATTGGTCTTGGGACCATAGCGTGTGCGGTATTTAATTATGCCCCAGACTGCTGGCACATTCCACGTTTCATAGCTTTGGAGCTGATTTCCAGGATGGTCATCGTTGTTTCACTAGAATGGACTGCCTGGCAGAACCTTTATTGTCGCATGAACATTTCCCGTAGCCAGCCTCCAACCAGGTCCACGAAGATTAAATGCGAAACAGGGCTGGAACTGCCTACTTCCCGTTCTGTCTTGCAATGCCTTAAGAAGGGACAACACAAGCATATCAACGTGTATGCCTATGACGAACTCTACCCACACGGTAAACATGTTTAAGCATAATCGCTGCATACCAGGGTGCATCAAGTTTACCATAGTGTGTACGATAAGTTGTCACACATTTAGGTTTCAAACATGCGGCGAAATACAGGATGTTTGTTTGTCTATATGCTTTTTCGACCAGTTGGAGTCAAACTTTTTAACAAGAAACAATATTTTATAAGATTGCCATCCAAGGCAAGGGCCCAGATGATAAGGAAGCCATTGGTTCATCGAACATTTAAAATGTTTTCATTTATGTGTAACCTGTCCAGAGATGTGTGTCAACCTTGTTTGTAAACATTTTCACGCCGCTAGCAGTCGCACAATCTGTAATGTGTTCATTAATTGTCCTCTCTGAGAATTGTCCTCTCTGAGAACTTCCTGATATTTAATCTACACTGATCTTTTGCTAATGTTACCTCGTCTATCTCCTCTAGCTCTTCTATCTCTCTTGAGTGAGAGCAAATAGTTATATCAATATCTTCATATCCATTCCATATCTTAACAAAAAACTACAGTTTGATATCATCCTAACCTCCTTGTCTGTAGGGTTGTTAAACCAAATTCTTTGATGCGTTCTTCATAACTAACGTATCTCAGTTCTGTAATCTTCTTAGTTGCTCTTCTCTGTACTCGTCCAAGCCTATATATATCCTTCTTACGATATGATATCCAAGATTGTACACATAATTCTAAATGAGGCCTAAATATTGCTTTACTCGGAGGTATAATTAGCTCTTTTTCCGGGCATGTTGTATTCATCCTAATCAACCCAAAAAATGTTTTACCCTTTGAAGCTGCAATAACACACTGCTCTGATATTTTCATGTTACTCTTACTCCTAATAATTTCATTTACGGCAGTACCTAGAACAATACCATTTTATAGTTTACATCCGTCTGTCTGTGTCCTGCGTGCAGGCATTTACATTTTGACAAATTGAATAACATCCGGCATTTTCAGACCTATTAACAAGCTTGTAAAGGTTGTTTATCACCATCATTTTATATATTTTTAAACACCGTTGTGGCATCCGCAAATGTCAGAACATTGCTTGTTATATTTATGTTGATATATATATATATATATATATATATATATATATATATATATATATATATATATATATATATATATATATATATATATATATATATATATATATATATATATTAAGAATAATAAAGGTCCTTATACTGATCCTTGTGATACCCCACTCAAAGCTGAAGTCCAGTTTGAAACCTCCCTATCTACTTCAACATGCTGTCTTCTGTCAGTCAGCCTTTTACTATCCTGTCGATTAT
>BSQZ01000009.1:6815751-6840751 GCA_033239005.1 Lamellibrachia satsuma
CTGTGGTGTGTGCGACGAACGTTGATAATCGCAGCTATCATGAAATTGGAATTCGAAATGAGTCATAATAAAATACGGACGTCCATCAAGTCATCATGAAATATGGACATGCGTCGAGACATTACAAAAGTAGGGACACGAGTCAAGACATCATAAACACGAATATGCATCGATTCACCACAAAATAGAACTAGGGATATGAGTCGAGTTATCATAAAATAGGGATATGAGTCGAGTCATCATAAAATAGGGATATGAGTCGAGTCGAGTTATCGTAGGATAGGGACATGAATCGAATATTACCGTGATATGTATAACGTTCGAGTATTTGAGAGAGAATGTGTCCAAAGACCGCAAGAGCACTACATATGCAGCAGTCGTGTGAAATGGCGCCGTCTGTGGAATGTTAGCAAAACAATTAAGCTCGACTTTGTCAAGTTATATTTAAACATATGTATTTTGATCAATGTTATTACTAACATTACAATTATACTTGCGAGACGGCACATTCTGTGCAGCGATGTTTAATATAATAAAATGTTTCTAATCCTGACAACGTTATAAATGCAGTAGCACACTATAACACGAGTAACCACTATGTTGTAGAATCTTGCGCTTACCACAAATAGGATTATCTTTCAGCACGTAAGTTGGCAACACGCTCTGTGACATTGTTATTGAACGAAGTGGAGCTACTTTTTATAGTATCTTTGTATAATCGGCGGATCTTTCGTGATCTTCTTGTCATTTTTTCAGCGTCTAAATGAACCGTTCTCTGTTGTCAAATTGTAAGATATGCCTCCCCCTCTTAACATCTGGTGGGCCGCACGCAACGGCCCGGGAAAGCATTTCTCACAGATGTAGATGTGATGTCCAGGGTATTTGGGCATATCCACACAGGTGCGCGCAAACATACACCGCGTAATTCAGGCCTTTGCTACAGAGCGGAATACGAACTGCAATGGTACACTTCAGGCTGCATAACATCATTTGGCATGTTAGGTATATACGTAAGTATTACGAGGGTGTCAAATGCCTCCATATAAATAATATAAACATAACCAGCTGAAGTGTATGCAATACTGTGGCCTACATTTGGTGAAGTGGATGCGTGACATTGGTCTGTGTCAACCGAAGCCCACACTGAAGAAAGCCATGCGACGACGAACACCAAAAGGACATAAGCGTGATCATAATCATGATCAAATGTTTGAGTTTCAGGTTTATTTGATGACGCTTCGTAACTGTAAACATGACAAAATTACCACAGATTTTTATTTTTTATTATTTTGAGCAGTACCCGGAAGAAAACACTTGCATGGGGAAGTGTAGGGGAAGGTGGGGCATGCCCGCACACCTAAGGTATAATGTGTCATAACTAATTAACTATTTATGGCATAAAGGTAACATTTCGCCTAGTTAATCAGTATATTTTGTAGTTTACGACGATCAATTATCAAACTTCAACTCCACTAAGAACAATATATATATGTTATGGTGTGCGGATATGGGGCATACTGGGGCATATCCGCAAATGTATGTGCGAACATACATCGTATTTTTCAGGCCTTTGCTACAAAGTGGAATAGGAATTGCACTGGCATAGCCTGTTAGGTTAGGTATTATTTGTGGGTCAAATGCGTCCATATAAATACTATAAACATAACCAGCTCAACTACAGCCCACACGGAAAGCTATGCGACGAAGAAAACCATAAGAACACATAGTAAAAACAACACTATCGTTATACACTTCATGATACATGAACGCTTAATCTACATAAACTATCATGTTATAAGATTGTTTTCTGTCTTTAACACATCCCACCTCAAAATCACACTTCCAACCTATTTTAGACCAAACTCCCACCTCCTCAAAACATTTCCACTATACCATCCTTCAGACAAATTCCACATCTTTATAGGTACGAATGTGCACAACGCACGTTAACGCACGTAACTCATTTAGGGAATCAAATCACAATGATTAAGGGTACGTATTTTGACATCTCAAAACGCACTTTTACGATAAATGGTAGACACTGAGAGCTCCCGTTGATATATGAACCAAATATGTTAGTGAATTAATCATGCCATCACATTATGTAAATTAACTACTGCACTGGGGCATATCTATTCGGATATGCCCCAACAGATCGGCGGGGAAGATTGTCTATTTTCCCGTACACGCGGTTTATGGAGGTAAAGTTTATTTGTGCAAAGAGAACACTCATGACACACATGCCAGCAATGCACCAATATGCATATATCATTGGGAGTGTGGATTACGTATAAATATATGCGTAAAACGAAATTATATTCTGCAAAAACAACATTTTAGTTTACAATTTCTTACCGACGCAAAGGATTTCAATTCGTGGGTTTAAATGTTGGATTTATGAGTTAGATGTTACCATAGAACACAGTTTTGAAAACCAAATATTGCACAGTTTGGTCAACAAAACCTCAGCGTGCGGAAACGCCCCACCTTCCCCTACGCATGTCAGTGGCTGCACTGTTAAGTAGTTTATGGCTATATCTATCTGTTCCTTCATAGTTTCGCAGATATGGCGTTGACATGTAGACCATTATAAATTAAGGGGTGGGGATATTGGATGTTGCATATATTACGTTGATGTTGCATATATTAAGTAGCATGTCCTTGTTGCCTAGTGATAACAACATTTTCTAGGCATTCGTGTGCCATGCTTGAAATATAACGTGTTGTTTCAGTTAATGAAACATTGAATTGGTCTAAATGAAATATGCTTGTATTTGTGTAATACAGTTCAACTCGTCTAACAGCTTATATGCAAACACATGACCGAAACAATAAATAACTTAGTAAGAATCCTGTCTCGTGCATGAATAACACCTTTGTGTATTGAAACATCATTGACCAGTTCATGTTATAGTTACACGATCGTATTAAAATACAGTAGATTAATTCCCTCACCACATTATGTAAACATATACAACTAACAACAATAAAGTTAGATATAGAGTATAATATATTGCGCTATTAACCCAGTCTCGAATTTAGGCTTTCCTAATAACGTTTTTATTGAATAGCTGTATGATCCTACATTTGAACGCAAATCGTGTAATATTTATTCGTCCTAGTAACGACTAACATACAATATCAGTTACATAGTCGTTTAATTTTGTTTCATGTCCCGTCGACTTCAATCACCATGGTGACAAGGAAGACAGAAAATGGGCCCCCGTTTATTGGTGACGCATTATTTCAGATGGATAACGCAACCTGTAGCAAGAAAGCAACGTTAATATGCAGTGGCGCATTAAGATTAGACGGCTTCCCCTTTCGCCCCCCCCCCTTCGCCTCCTCCTTTCGCCTAGATTGGCGTATTTAGGGGCCACTGGGCCACTCCCACCTTTGGCATAACAATTGTGTTCCGGATGTAACCTGTTGCGCCACTACGTGGTAGCTTGGTAAACTAATGGGTGACTAAGCTTGGCCCTGCCTTTGACGTCCCCATTTGCGAGAGCGTAGATATGCCATTGGACGCACCACCCCCTGCCTTGCAACAGGTAGCAGGTGGCCTTATTGTTCACTCATCGCCTTCATCGCCCTCATCATCATCATCGCCATCATCGCACTCATCGCCTTCATCGCACACGTCGCCCTCATCTTACTTATTGCACTCATCGCCCTCATCGCTTGAGTGAGTGAGTGAGTGAGTGAGTGAGTGAGTGAATGGGTGAATGAGTGAGTGAGTGAGTGAGTGTTAGAGTGCCCAGCAAAACTAAAAGCACTCCATGCCTTTATCAAAGGTACCACTGTTGCAAATGAATGTCTACATCAAAAATGTTTACAAACGTTAAGTAGGTGACATCAGTAACAAAAGTACATCAATATTCAGCTATAAAAACAGGCCAGATCAGCGCCAGACAGTTTTAGACGCAGTTATTTGACATTTCTTCAGCTTTGTTTATTTGGCCTCGTACTGTTTATGTTTGCTCTTGTCAACACATCTTGAAAAGTGCACATTCATCGTAGGTCGATGGAAGAAATGTTGGCGCCGGAACTTTGTTGGGAGAAGTATCGTCTGCAAAATAACAAGAACTTACGAAAAGTACTTTAGTGTAATAGTGGAGGGGATGTAGTGTAATAGTGGAGGGGATGGTGGTCGGAGTGAAAAGAAAGTAGTGATGATGATGATGGAAGTGGCAGCTGCAGTGAAACGTAGATGTAACAAGATGTAACAATGTTGCCATCGACGACAAAGTACTTTAGTGTAATAGTGGAGGGGATGGTGGTCGGAGTGAAAAGAAAGTGGTGATGATGATGATGGAAGTGGCAGCTGTAGTGAAACGTAGATGTAACAAGATGTAACAATGTTGCCATCGACGACAAAGTACTTTAGTGTAATAGTGGAGGGGATGGTGGTCGGAGTGAAAAGAAAGTGGTGATGATGATGATGGAAGTGGCAGCTGTAGTGAAACGTAGATGTAACAAGATGTAACAATGTTGCCATCCACGACAAAGTACTTTAGTGTAATAGTGGAGGGGATGGTGGTCGGAGTGAAAAGAAAGTGGTGATGATGATGGAAGTGGCAGCTGTAGTGAAACGTAGATGTAACAAGATGTAACAATGTTGCCATCCACGACAAAGTACTTTAGTGTAATAGTGGAGGAGATGGTGGTCGGAGTGAAAAGAAAGTGGTGATGATGATGGAAGTGGCAGCTGCAGTGAAACGTAGATGTAACAAGATGTAACAATGTTGCCATCCACGACAAAGACCCAGATGGAAAATGGAAAAGGAAGCCATTGGCTTATCGAGATTAAAAAAAATTGAATGTATTTGTAATCTGCCTGGTACAACCAATTCCAATGGCTGCCAGTCGAGTTCTGCATCAAGTACAAGGTGTGTCTATTGACTTTCAACTCACCGCCCGGTCATGGCCCCGAGTACCTGACACAGATGTTAGCCACTATAGAAAGTATATATATATATATATATATATATATATATATATATATATATATATATATAGTTTCATTGTTTTTATTGCTTATGATATCATAGTTTTTTATCCTATTATCACACTTGTTTTACGTAATATTATTATTTCATTATTATAATAAAATATTATTGTGTACATCACCAAAGGAGATCATTGTATATATGTGGTGCTATACAAATTAATAAACATTAAAAATTAAACCATTTTTGGAAATTTGGGCCCTACTCAATGAAATACAGTACGTATTCTTACATAGTGCATACATACGTACATACGCACATACATACATGCATGCGCCACACATCCACACACACACACAAACACACACACACACAAACCATGATACTGTGTGTGGGATTGAATTAACACATTAACTAAAGTAGTATGTTTTGAAAAAGTGTTGTATTTTGTTAAGAATTTGAATTATGTAGTTAGTAATACTATAGTTAATATTTTAAAAATATTTTCACAGTTAATGGCATATTCTAAAACAATACCAAGACAATTTAATTTTAAGTTTAATTTGTTCACACACATGGTCTATATTTGTATATCCGCCTTAGCACCTAGATATTTAAAGTTGGATTAACGTTGGATTATTTTGAGCTTCATTTATTTGGATTAGCTTTTAAGCTAAAAGGTAACGTTTATATGTTTTGGCCATTCACTTCATTGTTGATCATGTTCTACAATACATCCACCCTGAAGTTAAATTATTAAAGCTATTAAATAGTAATCAATATTGTAATATCACCAGCGTGCAGAATAACATGTAACGGTTTGTTTGCCTGCGGAAGGTCGAACATAAAAAACATAAAATGTCTGCATGGTAGAGGATGAAGGTAGTTATGTACAATAGGGTCATGGAGTAACCATTAAACACGTGGAATATTTTGTACTTGCGCGGTACATACTTCGATAGACAGGACACATACAGAGACAGGTCACATACAGAGACAGGTCACATACAGAGACAGGTCACATACAGAAACGGGACACATACAAAGATGGGACACATACAGAGACGGGACACATACAGAGACAGGACATATACAGAGACGGGTCACATACAGAGACAGGTCCCATACAGAGACAGGTCACATACAGAGACAGGTCACATACAGAGACGGGACACATACAAAGACGGGACACATACAGAGACGGGACACATACATATACAGGACACATACAGAGACGGGACACATACAGATACAGGACACATATAGAGACAGGTCACATACAGAGAAAGGTCACATACAGAGACCGGTCACATGCAGAGACAGGTCACATACAGAGACATGTCACATACAGAGACAGGACACGTACAGAGACAGGTCACATACAGAGACATGTCACATACAGAGACAGGTCACATACAGAGACAGGTCACATACAGAGACAGGACACATACAGAGACAGGTAACATACAGAGACAGGTCACATACAGAGACAGGGCACATACAGAGACAGGTCACATACAGATACAGGACACATACAGAGACGGGACACATACAGAGACTGGACACATACAGAGACGGGACACATACAGAGACGGGTCACATACAGAGACAGGTCACATACAGAGACAGGTCATAAACAGATACAAGACACATACAGAGACTGGACACATACAGAGACAGGACACGTACAGAGACGGGACACGTACATGCATTCATTGTTTTAATGCATTATCAATGCAGTTTACCTTGTTAATGACGTATGTCTTACCACTCTTCATCGATCACATTTTGTATTTTTTATCGCATACGCTGTCGCACTTCTTCCACTTGCGTCTGCATATTTTAAGGCGAGATTCAGAGCAATTCTTAGAACATGTGTGGAACGCCTTTCCACATACATTCAAGCACACTCGGTGGAGGTGCAAGAGGTGCACAGGCGTACCCTTGATGCCTTGACAATATCTCACCAGCAGGGTTGTTGCAAGAAGGACCAAGACCTGAAAGAATTTACATGAATGCTTATGTCGGTGAAAAAATCACACATCGTATGCCTCGCGTAAAAATTGGATCAATCAACATACACATTGTTTATATTGTCAAAATGAATAACCCGGGGAAGAGAGCGAGAGAGAGAGAGAGAGAGAGAGAGAGAGAGAGAGAGAGAGAGAGAGAGAGAGAGAGAAAGAGAGAGAGCGAGAGAGAGAGAGAATAATTTTATCTTAGACTAGTATAAAAAAAATCCGTACAATATAAAATTATATATGTGTATAGTCAATGGAGACTCTCACTATGACATAGCATATGTCGGTAACGTGAGAGGAGAAAAATAAATTAGCTCGCCTGCCTAAACAGAATTAAAAAAAGATAATATAATGAAAATACAGATGTGGCGCAGCAGCTATGCAGGTGAAACAAATACGCATATACATACATGTATACCCGCAAACATTCTTTGGTAATTTGCAATTTCATACAAATAGCATACACAGATGAAGTGACAGTGTAATACTGAAAAACATGATACTAGGTATTTGTTGTAGGTTCTTGATTTTTTGTACGAGTTAATGTACTGCAATTTATTTTGGAGGGTCACGCTTTTGGAAAAGTTTAATCTTGGTTGTGTAATTTGCATACATAAAAATTTGGAATATGGCAACATGTTTCGTATTTGTTTAAATAGTTTTTATTTTGTATAAATGAAGAATCCATGCAGACTGTATGTGCGACATTTATCTTTCATTATATTCTGAGTGTCATTTGGAATATATACTAGATTTATTCGCATGCATCTCTTTGTATATTTATAATTAGTTCTTGAAATTACAAAATGGTTTATGTGCCTTGTATAATGGCTCTAAATTTCAGAATGATAGATAAAGGACATGGCCTGAAATTAATTTGGCAAATATTATTGATTTGAAAATAGTACTCGCAAATACGATGTTTGTCATTTATATAGATAATAAATAAGTGGGGCTCTATGGATGTAGTAAGGATGCATCAGACTTGTCAAACAACCATGTTTTCTGGAGATATATAGCACCAAAAAAAAAACAGTGATTATATTTTAACCTTTCCACAAGTATTTTGATTTCGTTAACTTTTTAACTGAGACTTAAAATTGTAAACGTGTTGCCTTTCGTTTTGAGTTGATCAATTAATTCGTCATCATCAATATACGAAGAGTGTTTGAATGTCATAAGTTCTCCGTCCAAGGTATCACTGTTGTCATTTTTTAACACATGATTAAAAGAATGTGCTCATAAACCTGCAAAATTGCTCAGGAAACGCTCCTCGTTCGAAATTTTTCGGCATATTATTTTTAAATGTAATGCTGTAACATTAACCTATAGCACGTTGTTGTATTTGTAACTTTGTCTTTCATATACAATATGTTTTTACTTTTATTTGAAAGAACACCATACCATACGTGAATATGATTTAGTGTAAACAACAGGAGGAAAATAACAAGCCTCATTAAGGCCATGAAACTTTTGCATAGGTGTGTATGTGTGTGTATATATATATATATATATATATATATATATATATATATATATATATATATATATATATATATATATATATATATATATATATATATATATATATATATATATATATATATATATATATATATATATATAGGTATGTATATATACATATATATATATATATATATATATATATATATATACATATATGTATATATATATATATATATATATATATATATCTGTATATATATATAGGTATGTATATATACATATATATATATATATATGTATATATATATATATATATATATATATATATATACATACGCACACCTATGCAAAAAAAAAAATATATATATATATATATATATATATATATATATATATATATATATATATATATATATATATATATATATATATATATATATATATACACCTATGCACAATTTTCATGGCCTTAATGAGGCTTGTGTTTTTCCTCCTGTTAGTTGCACTATGTCATATTCATGTATGTATTTCTGTGATGTTTGCAAGGAGCCAACGCACCCAATTTTCTTTTTTCCTACCACTACACCTCCATATAACTTCCCCCCACCCATTTGTGATATTTATAATTTTTTTACATATCCACGTCTTCTTTGTTTTCCATGTTGCATCTGGCTTATGCCACCATGACTGTTCTTCCAGTGCGTGTTGTAAGATATCGCACAAACTGAATTATATATATATACCTATTTTTGTTGTAAATTACTGGATTATCCAATATATATATATATATATATATATATATATATATATATATATATATATATATATATATATATATATATATATATATATATATATATATATATATATATATATATATATATATATATATATATATATATATATATATATATATATATATATATATATATATATATATATATATACATATATATATATATACATATATATATATATATATATATATATATATATATATATATATATATATATATATATATATATATATATATATATATATATATATATATATATATATATATATATATATATATATATATATACATTATTATATATATATATATATATATATATATATATATATATATATATATATATATATATATATATATATATATATATATATATATATATATATATATATATATATATATATATATATATATATATATATATATATATATATATATACGTATGTAGCCAATTCCCGTCGCACATTATAAAATGTGTTTACCTGCTGAGAGTGCGCATTATTGATTCGAAAAAACGTTCCTGTTCTGCTAAGAGGGTCCAGGTGAACGATTGATAAATTCAGGCTGCTAATGTCGTCAAAATGTCATATGACAATCACAGAAAACAACTATGTCGCCGTCGAACTCCTGTTTGCATCGCACAAAACTAAACTGACAATAACGGTTAATAAAACGCGTTTATTGCACCTTGTATTGTTCACGCACAACACAACACAACATAACATAACATAACACAACACAACACAACACAACATAACATATCATAACACAACACAACACAACATAACATAACATAACACAACACAACATAATATAACAACAGAGACGCAACACGGCCGTTTAGAGTCTGTTCTATTTGAATCGGGAACATTATTTGACAACAGTTTCTTCTTATTCAAGAAGAAACCAGAACAAACTGGACAAAACATGGGGTAGTTGACGATTTACATTGTTTGACAAACATTTTCGCCTTTCAATAACTGTAACAATTTCACTAAAACCACCGTTTCTGCAATTTTTTTGCATTAAATCGAAGAAATAGCAGTAAGTGATTTAGAATATCGAACCTTTGCACAACACTTTCTTGTGAAAACGGCATAAGCTATAATACGTTTCATGAGCTGATACAGGGGATGTTCATCAGGTGCCCGGACAAACCCTTTATTTCAGTCGGATTGTTTATATCACGTCACAAGTAGTGTAGTTTTTTTTGTGGCGCAGCCATTGCCGAATATGTCGAAGTTTGCCTCAAACATGCACCACGCACCGATATGACAAGGAAGTCGAATTTCGTGTTTGCTTATCACATCGAAGATGTAGGGTTCACTAAAGTACTGGTAGACACATTCGATTTATTTTGTTCCAAGCCCATCTGACTCGAAAATATTTACACTCGCTCGCCAGTTCTACAAGCATCGCTTACAAAACCACCAAACCAAAGTTCTCGTGATCCCGCAAGCAAATGGTGAATGGCAAATCGGATTTCGCCTACTCACCAACATATGTTCCCCACTTTGTCAAAACTAATGAATGTGTATTTCATCATGCCCAACAACAATGATGTCTATAAGTGGACCTTTATAGCTGTAAACAAGAATGACACCGGACACTGCTCAGAATTGGCCAAACAAACCATTGCTGCCTTTATCTCGGTAAAGGTGAAATGAAGTTCAGACTCACAAATATAAGAACGGCAAGCAAAGACTGCCGCCATCGACTACAATATGATCCACGTATATGTGTATATATATATATATATATATATATATATATATATATATATATATATATATATATATATATATATATATATATATATATATATATATATATATATATATATATATATATATATATATATATATATATATATATATATATATATATATATATATATATATATATATATATATATATATATATATATATATATATAATATATATATATATATATATATATATATATATATATATATATATATATATATTTATATACGTGTATGCGTGTGCGTGTGATTGTGAGTGTGCGTGTGCGTGTGTACGTATGTACGCATGTTTTGTGTGGTTGTTTGTTCATTTTGTTAGCAAATATAACTCATGCTGTGCACAATGCAGTGTCAGATTCAGAATAATGAGCTTCACGGCCATAACAAACTTATGTTGAGAAAAACAAACATAGCTATGATGTTTGCTGACTAAAGCTGACCTACGCTTATTGAAACTATCAACGAAACAATGGTATAATATGACGACAATAGACTTACGATGTTGATCTTCATATTGCTTGAACTGCCTCAGCTTCCCGTTCTGTCTTGCAATGCCTTATGAAGGGACAGCATCATACAAATGGGCGTCTACAACGATCGCTGTATATACATTGTTAACATATTTAAGCATAATCACATACTTGAGGTGAATTACAGGACGTATGTTTGTCTACATACGTGTTTGACACTCGACACGTTCACATCACACAGACACGTACGCACACACACACACACTTTAACATTTATCAAGAAACATTGAGTCAGAGAACAATTACAAAATTATTTATTATGAGTATTGATTAATACGTCTTCCAGAAACATCCAGGAAAAACCAATATTCTGCGTCTTTCATAAGTTGACGGAAACAGTCAGTATTTCGGCGACGGAGACGCGGGTAATGGGGAAAGAAAATACATGGAACAATATTTGCACGTATTTGACACATTATGGACGTAGACAAGTTTGTGGTTACGTTCGATTCGCCTCGACAATTTGATGCATCTGGCACAATACCCGCACGCATTCAAATCCGCCGATAGTCGGCTGTGCATACAGGGTGTTTGACACATAATATGAACGTTGAACTTTGTACTGCACTCAACTTATGCATTTAAGTGTTCTCTTTCTTTGCCTTGAGTGCAGTACACTGGTCAAGTGTGTCTGTGCGTGTGTGCGTGCGCGCTCGCGTATATATATGTGTGTGTGTGTGTGTGTGTGTGTGTGTGTGTGTGTGTGTGTGTGTGTGTGTGTGTGTGTGTGTGTGTGTGTGTGTGTGTGTGTGTGTGTGTGTGTGTGTGTATGTGTGTGTGTGTCCATGTGTGCGAATCCATCCATGCGGAATCATGGCGTGCATCACTTACGCCGACTTGCATCCCTGGATGTAACTTGCATTTCCTACTTTTATTTTTGCTGGATAAACATATTACACAAGCAACAAATGAATTACCGAAATATATAAACTCGCTGAAACGTTGAACATATTGAAGAATTTGTTTTGGCTTTAGTTCTGTATGTTGACTGGACACAGTGCAACACCAGAATGAAAAGAAGCAAACATTACGCCACTATTTAAGAAGGGATCGTGGAACAAGCCAGATAATTACAGACCATTGAGCTTAACATCAGTTGTATGTAAATTACTCTAACCATTCATTACAGACCACATGGTGGAATTCCTTGTAAAACATAATTTAATAAATACATCTCAACATGGTTTCCTAAAAGCAAGGTCATGTCTAACCAATCTCTTATGTTTTTTTGAAGAAATTACAAAGAGGGTAGATGACAGGTCACCAGTGGATGTTGTCTACTTTGCAGAAAGCTTTCGATAAAGTGCGGCACCAAAGATTGTTACTTTGTTAAAAGCCCATGGCATAGGTAATGACGTAATCAACTGGATAGAAAAGTGGCTTACACACAGAAGACAGAGTAATAGTAGATGTTGGGATTTCAAACTGGAAATTTGTTTTAAGTGGGGTACCACAGGGATCAGTATTAGGCCCTATGCTGTTTTTAATATATATATAAATGATTTAGAAGATGACATATCTAGCAAATATCTCAAATTAGCAGATGACACAAAAGTATTCAGAAAGGTTACTAATGATACAGATAAACAAAGTTTACAGGATGATCTAGATAAATTAGTTAAATGGTCAGAAAATTGGCAAATGTTATTCAATTTTGGGAAGTGAAAATGTATACACATAGGACATGGAAACATGGACGCAGAAAATAAAATGGGATATGCTGTAATAGGTAGAACCACACAAGAAAAGGACATAGGAGTAACATTTAGTGCTGACATAACAGTTTCAGAGTAATGTGGTATTGCTGCTTCGAAAGGAAATAAAATTCTAGGGCTAATTTGGAGAACTGTCATGTATAAGGAGAAACGGCTAATTGTACCCCTGTAAAAAGCAATTGTTATACCACATTTGGAATATTGTATTCAAGCATGGAGACCATATCGTAAAAAGGACATAGACAAGCTAGAAAGAATACAACGAAGAGCAACTAAAATGATTCCAGAATTGAGAGACCACACTAGATACCAAATAGAAGTGTGTCATTATCGATTTGTGGTTGCAAGTTGGTTCAAGATCTAGAAAAAAAATGATCACATTTCGACCAATAAATAAAATTAACATAAATACCCTTCATGAGGATCTAGCAAATTCTGATCTTTTGATCAAACCTAAATCTACACTATGCGAGCTTATTAATCAGTACAATGAAACATTAAGTAAACTTCTGGATAAACATGCTCCGAAACAAACCAAAAGTGTACAAGTTCGCCCTCCATCACCATGGATGTCTAATGATATAATTTGGGGCGCGATAGCATACCGGTTAGAAGGCCGGACTCTCAATCGAGAGAACCCGGTTTCAAATCCCACTGCGGTCGCTTCGAACCTTTGGCCAGTTTGATTACCCCACGTTGCCACAGTTCACTCATCTGTATAAATGAGTACCTGGCAATACAGACAGTGGTGGATATGTGAACGAATAGCCTTCGCGCAGCAATTGCAGCGTGGCTGAATACTTCCCAACGAAGTTGAGATGGCCTTGGAATGAACAGGTCTGCCAGGGGGTGAAGTGTAAAGCGCTTTGAGCAGTCCTATGGACCGGATACCGCGCTATATAAGAACATACCTTTTACCTTTATAATTGTAGCAAAACGTCGTCGTCGATATCTTGAAAGAATTTGGCGACGAACTCGTTCTCCAATTGATCGATCCCGTTATACTAAACAGCTACATATATGCAATCACATGATGTCAAAAGCAAAGTCTGATTACTATACACATTTTATCACAAAAAATTCTGAAAACCCTCGGCAGATGTGGAAATCTGTTAACACAATTCTACATCGGCAGAAATTAAAAGCACTGCCTGAACATTCTTCATTGGATACATTGTGTAGTTCTTTTTCAAAATACTTTACAGATAAGATTGCTCGTATTCGATCAAATTTTGTCATTAATGATAATGACTATGATTTCCCTGAACCGCAACTTTCTGAAAAAACACTACAGAGTTTCACACCTGCAACTACTAATGAAGTTCTCATCATTATTAAAAAATATCCTAACAAATCGTGTGATCTTGACCCATTTCCAACACTTCTACTAAAAAGCTGTATCGATCAACTCATCTTTCCCATTACTACTATCATAAACCTTTCAATGCAGAGTGGAGTTGTTCCACAGGATTTCAAACAAGCTCTTGTAAATCCTCTTATTAAAAAACAAACTTTGTGCAAAGATGACCGAAGGAATTATCGTCCTATCTCTAATCTCAGTTTTCTGTCAAAAATATTGGAAAAAGTAGTTGCTAATCGCCTTCATGAACATATTTACAACCATCACTTATCAAATGATCTACAGTCTGCATATAAACGATTCCATTCTACCGAAACAGTTCTTCTCAACATACACAATGATATAGTTGATAACATGGACAATGGCAAAGTCACAGCACTCACTTTACTTGATATCTCAGCTGCTTTCGATACAATTGATCATTCAATCCTTTTACAACGCCTCCATAGATATTTTGGAATTTCTGGCCCAGCTCTTCGGTGGTTCAAATCATTTTTATCAGACAGCTATCAAAATATTAACATATCTGGCACATTATCTAGCCCATAACATCTACCATTTGGAGTGCCACAAGGATCCGTCCTTGGCCCTGTTCTGTTCAGCTTATATACTACATCGCTCAGCCAATTATTGCTAATCGAAATCTCAGTCATCACCTTTATGCTGATGACACACAGGTTTACATATCACTTTCACAATCAAATGTACAAGAATCTCTTTCGACTTTTAGTGATTGCCTTACTGATATCTTGTCGTGGATGGAATCAAGTAAGCTAAAGCTTAATCCAGATAAAACAGACCTTATTATTATTGGCACTAAACAACAACGAAATAAAGTCATCAACCATTTTCCTGTTAAACTGCTTGGCAGTGATACATTCCCATCAGATACTGTTCGTAATCTAGGTGTTATCTTTGACAGTGACTTCAACTTTCGCCAGCATATCTCTCAAGTATGTAAATCCTGTTTCTATCATATTCGTGATCTTCGTCGAATTCGGCGTCACATGTCTATATCTACTGCTAAAACAATATCAACGGCACTAATTAGCAGCCGTCTTGACTATTGCAATTCACTACTAAACAACATTGCTAAAAGAGACTTGGCTAAACTCCAACGAGAACAAAATTGTCTGGCACGTGTGGTTCTCAGGGCTCCTCGGTTTTCACCGTCACTACCACTACTTAAACAGTTACACTGGCTTCCAGTTTCTTATCGAATTAATTTTAAGCTGTCCACTCTTGCATATCGTGCTCTATCTACACAACAACCATTCTACTTGGCTAGTCTCCTGCATCTTTCAAATATCCCTAGGCAGCTAAGATCATCAGTTTCACAACAACTCATTGTACCTAAAACAAAACTTAACTTGGGTAAACGTGCTTTCTCTGTCGTTGCGCCTAGGGTCTGGAATGAACTCCCTATCGCTTTGAAAACATCCGAAACTATTGCTATTTTCCGAAAAAAACTCAAGACATATCTATTCCAAATTGCATTCCCACCATAAATGTTCGGTTGTCCCTCGTTCTGATACTGACTTTTGCGCGTCCTTGTTTACGATTACGCCTACTGATTCTGTTTTGTTGCGCCTCTGAGCTCAGGTTCCTGAGGATATAGGCGCCATAGAAGTCAATTGTCTCCTGTTTAAAAATAGAATTGACAGATATTTGATAAGGGCGGGCTACACATAGATGAGAAAATTGTTGGACTCTCGATAAGCCAATGGCTTCCTTGTCCACTTGCCATCTGGAACTTGTTATTTGGGACGGCAATCTTGTTAAATCTCTTGTTAAATATTGGTGCGTTCCATGTTACGCTGTGGCATTTCCAGTAGGCCCGCATTCAATAGTTGTAGAGAGATCAGGTTCAGACATTTGTAAATGGGAGACATTATCAACTGCTGAGGCACAGAAGAAGACTAAAAACTAGAGCTAACAAGATTTAACAAGATTTGCCATCCAAGCCAAAAGCCCAAATGGCAAGCGGACAAGGAAGCCATTGGCTTATCGAGAGTCCATCAATGTTCATCTACTTATAACCCGCACTCCTGAGATATGTGTCAACCTTGTTTTTAAACATATTCACGCTGCTAACAGTTACACAATCTGTAGACAGTTTGTTCCATTCATTTATTGTCCTCTGAGAGAACGAGTGCTTCCTGATGTCCAATCTACATTGATCCTTTACTAATTTTACCTCATGTCCTCTAGTTCTGCTATCCTTCTTGAGTGAGAAAAACATATTTCTATCAATATTTTCATACCCATTCAATATCTTAAAAACTTCAATCTGATCTCCTCTTAACCTCCTTGTCTCTAGAGTTGTTAAACCACATTCTTTCAGGCGTTCTTCATAAATAAGGTCTCTAAGTTCTGGAATCATTTTAGTTGCTCTCCTTTGTATGCGTTCAAGCGTATCTATATCCTTCTTACGATATGGTCTCCGTGCTTGTATACAGTATTCTAAATGAGGTCTAACTATTGCTTTATAAAGAGGTATAATTAACTTTTTTTCTTGTATGTTATGTTTCTTCTAATCAATCCAAGAATTTGATTACCCTTTGAAGCTTCAATACCACACTGCTCTGACACGTTCATATCAGCGCTTATTGTAACTCCTAAGTCCTTTTCTTTTACAGTAGTACCCAGAACAGTATATCCCATTTTATAGTTTACATTCAAGTTCCCATGTCCTGTATGTAGGCATTTACATTTCCCAAAATTGAACAACATCTGCCATTTCTCAGACCATTTCACTAATATGTCTAGATCGTTTTGTAAATGTTGTTTATCACCATCAGTATTAACCTTTCTAAACAGTTTTGTGTCATCCGCAAATTTCAATACGGTACTTGTTATACTGTCGTTCAAGTCACTGATATAAATTAAGAATAATATAGGTCCTAATATTGATCCTTGAGGTATCCCACCCAAAACCGATTTCCAATTTGAAACTTCTCCATCTACTACAACTCGTTGTCTTCTGTCAGTCAGCCATTGTTCTATCCAGTCAGTTATGCTATCCCCGATACAATGGGCTTTTAATTTAAGTAGTAATCTTTGATGTGGCACTTTGTCAAAAGCTTTCTGAAAATCTAAGTAGATAATATTTACTGGCGATCCCACGTCTATCCACTTAGTGATTTCTTCCAAAAAACATAACATATTTGTTAAGCATGACCTCGCGTTAAGGAATCCATGTTGAGATGAATTTAATAATTTATGCTTAACGAGGAAGTCCACCATATGGTCTTTAATTAACCTTTCTAATAATTTACAAATCACTGACGTTAAACTCACTGGTCTGTCATTCTCTGACATATTTCTCGAACCCTTTTTAAATAATGGTATGATGTTTGCTTGTTTCCATTCAAATGGAACAACTCCCTCTTTTAATGACAAGTTGAATACTCTTGCAAGTGGTATACTGATTTGATCTACTGTACATATATATATATATATATATATATATATATATATATATGTTCTACTGTTTCCATTAGTAATTTTGGAGGAATCCCATCCACTTCCGGTGTTTTTTTTATCCTTTATTGCCTTTATTTTCTTAGCTACCAATTCTGGAGTTACAATTAACTGACCTAAATAGTCAGATTTAGCCCCCTGAAATTTAGCATCAGCAACTGGTAATGAACTAATATCTTCTTTGGTAAACATTGAACTGAAGTAACCATTTAGGTCTTCAGCCATTAAAAACCCCTGTGATATTATATTTCCAGCAATGTCTTCTAGAGATCCAACCTTGTCTTGTACGTTTTGTTTACTCCTGACATATGCATAACAACTTTTGCTGTTATTTTTTATGTTACATGCTAGTTTTTGCTCATAGCTTCTTTTAGATTGTCTGATTTCAGTTGTAGCTGCATTAAGTGCCTCTTTGTATTTTGCATAATCTTCTTCCTTTCTGGTACGCCTATAAACCATCCACATAGTTTGTTTTACCATTATTTTTTTTAATAGCCTCTTTTGACAAGTGTTTCTTTCTACACCGTTTTCCTTGTTTTTGGAAGGGAACAAATTTATCGATGATACTCTCAATTTCATATTTTAGAATATTCCAACGTTCAATTGCGGTCTTATTCATCAGCATGTTATTCCAATCTAGCTTTGCTAAGTATTTCCTCATATCTTTGTAGTTACCTTTGTGGAAGTTTCTCTTGTACGTTTTTTTATTTTTACTTTCTGATTTTACATTGATGTCAAAATGTATTTGATTATGGTCACTATTACCCAATGGTTCAAATATTTTTACATTGTCCACTAATTCTTTCTGTGATGACAAAACTATATCTAATACATTTTCTCCCCTGGTTGGTTCTAGTACGTGCTGAGTAAGAAAGCTAAGGATTAAAAATAGAAATTGTTGGTTCTCAATCCCTGTGCTCTCTAGAGAATTCCATTGTATGTGTCCATGGTTAAAATCTCCCATTATGATACATTCTCCTTTACCCTTTACTAACTTCCTTTATAGCGTTTTTTATTTTTGTGTTGTCCTCTTCGTTTATGTTTGGACTTCGGTAAACTAATCCAATAGTTAATTTTGAATTTCCTGAAAAAATTTTGCACCAAACAGCTTCATCACAATCTTCTTCCCTTTCTAGTTTTATTTCATAAGCCTGAATAGATTCTTTAACATATAAAATAACTCCCCCGGCCCTTCTTCCTATTCGATCTTTCCTAAACATTACATATCCTGTCAGTCCTAATTCAGCAACTGTTATATCTATGTTGGCCCATGATTCAGTTATACCAATTATGTGAGGGTCAATATCTTCTACCATAATGTTTAATTCGTTTTTCTTATTTACTATGCTCCTTGCATTTAAACATACGCATCTATAACCTTTTTTTTTGAGATATGTTTTTCGGGTGATTTGATATTGGTTTATCTGTGTTAGTGGCCTCTTGTTCTGCTTGAGACATCTCTAGGTAACCCCCCTGCACTTCTAGTTTAAAGAATGTTTACTTCCAAAAATATTTGTCATTGTACCCAAGTCACTATCTACTGCTGCTGAAAGTTTGTCCGCGAATACTGCCGCCCCCTTTCCACTTAAATGAAAGGGGGCAGGGGTGTTTGCGGTTGAACTCTCAGCAGTAGTAAACATTGTTTAAATGAGAAGCGCAGGGGGGTATTTAGAGGTGTCTCAAAAAGGACAAGAGGCCACCAGTACACACACGTCAGTAACATATATAACATAAAAATACAATACACTATAAAGGAAGTTAGTAAAGGGGAATGTATCATAATGGGATATTTTAACAATGGATACATACAATGGAAATCTCTAGATACTACAAGGGTGAGGATCAACCATTTCTATTTTTATTTCAGGATAGCTTCCTTACTTAGCACGTGCTAGAACTAACCAGGGGAGATAATGTATTATATATAGTTTTGTCACCACAACATTTAGTGGACAATGTAAAAAATACATGGACCATTAGGTAATAGTGATCATAATCAAACACATTTTGACACCAATGTAAAATTAGAAAGTAAAAATAAAAAAACGTACATGTTTCATTAATTTCATCATATAGCATTTAAAATGTGAACAAATGCCCCATAGCAGCTGTCTTGACATGCACATATCCTGTAAGCAAATGACGTTCCACGAAGTAAGAAAACATACATTAGGCGAACAGTCAATGAATCAAATTACAGGAAACTCAGAAACTTCCTCCAATGCAATAAGCAAAGTAAATGCACCACAGTCCACCATGGAATGCAGAACTTTGAACCGAACCACCGCGTCAGTAATACTTGTGTGTGATCTTATTACACTCTTGGCTGTGACACTTGGCGGGAGAATCTTGGTGCAGCAGAGTTTTGAATTTGGTGCAGTGAATTGTCAACAAAAGCGTGGAATTTTCATCAGAATAAGTATTATTATTACATATATATTATGCATTAACTTACTATAAGCTATTAGGAAACAGTTTATGTTAACATTTAGTCAGAGGCAATATTTTAGCGTTAGTCAGGGGCTCAGGAAGGAAGTCAGCGAGCTAAAATAGGGTTCGCTTACAGTTCAAGAATTAAGGTACCACAGTGAATTCTCAGCCAGGATTACTATTACACACACACACACACATATATATATATATATTACAAATATATTATGCAAAACTTGTTATAGACTAAGAAACCATTTTTTTTTGAGTTAGCAATTTGGGTTCCCTGACTCAAATTCAACGAGTGATAAAAGTGATGTGTTTACATTTCGTGAATTAAATTGGTGTATCAAGCTATCCTTCACATTGTTGAGATAAATTGATAAATTTGCATAAATTACATAGATAAGGTAATATATGATATATTCATAGTAAATGTTTTCGGTAAAAAGGAACTTGCAGCAGGATTTTAGCGTAACTTGGTATACACCGAGTCTTGTTCTCTTGTTTTGGTCTTCTGAGTATTCACTAGGTGGCAGTCAGTGTTTGGTTCATGCGAGCTTAGCAAAGAGAACAGAGTTAGCAAGTATATTTTTGTAAAAATTAAATAGAATTTTAGTTATTTAATAATAAAGTGATCTTTCGAACATAAAATAACATAATTCAAGGCTGCCGTAGCAAGGTGAAAACACCATAAACTACATTAATCTAACACAATATTATTATGTGATGGCGCCGTCCAAATGGCAGGTAAAGGCCACCAGGCATTTAGTATGCGGGATTTGTAGAAAATGGGTAGACTTCGTTAAGTCCGGGTGTGAGAAGAATTGGGCTGAGGTTCAGATGGATAGTTTTCGTTTTGAGTGTAATGAATGTGCGAAGACGAAGGAACTAGAGGTGGAGATGGAACAGCTCAGGCAACTCCTTTTTTTGCATTGTTGGGAAGGGAAGAAGTGGATTTTGTCAGTGGTTCCGGTGGGGGGACAGCGGACGATAAAGGGTGGGAAGGTGATTAGAAAGATGCTAGGGAAAGTTCACCTCAGCCTGGGAGGAGGCTGGGAGGAGGCTGAGAGGTGATAAGGTGACAGGACGGAAGGAGAACATTCGATTGCAGTGTTATTCCTCAACATGTTATTCCAATCTAGCTTTGCTAAGTATTTTCTCATATCTTTGTGGTTACCTTTGTGGACGTTTCTCCTGTACGTTTTTTTATTTTTACTTTCTAATTTTACATTGGTGTCAAAATGTGTTTGATTATGATCACTATTACCTAATGGTCCATGTATTTTTTACATTGTCCACTAATTCTTGTTGTGGTGACAAAACTATATATAATACATTATCTCCCCTGGTTAGTTCTAGCACGTGCTAAGTAAGGAAGCTATCCTGAAATAAAAATAGAAATGGTTGATCCTCACCCTTGTAGTATCTAGAGATTTCCATTGTATTTATCCATTGTTAAAATATCCCATTATGATACATTCCCCTTTACTAACTTCCTTTATAGTGTATTGTATTTTTATGTTATATATGTTACTGACGTGTGTGTACTGGTGGCCTCTTGTCCTTTTTGAGACACCTCTAAATACCCCCCTGCGCTTCTCATTTAAACAATGTTTACTACTGCTGAGAGTTCAACTGCAAACACCCCTGCCCCCTTTCCACTTAGACAATGTCCATCTCATATCAGCCCTCCCAACAAAACGTCCCCACAAATGCAACTTCCTCTTCCCTACATAGCTTCTGGACAAGCATGTTAATTGCCATCCCCCGGCAATTTCGATATCCCTGACCTCTCCATCACATTACTGGTAAAATCCCTGACAGAATTACCTGTTTAACCTGCACCTGTTGTAGTGCCTATATTTCCTAACTATGGCAGTTGTACCCTTCCTGTCTACGTTATTTGTCCCTACGTGTACTAAACAGATCCACCCTTGCCCGAACCCATGACGTGTTCTACCCTCTCAGTTATCGCCTCTATTTTGGTCCCAGGCAAGCAAACTACCCCGTCATCTCCCTTGTTTACGACTCTGTCGGTCTTCCTAATTACCGAGCCCCCCATAAACACCATCGCTGTCCTTCTCACCCACTCTATCGCTACATCAGAATAGCTCTTCCTTTGGTTCCCTTCCATCACATTCTGTCCTGCAGCCTTGTCACCTGGCAGATTGTTATCAATCACCCTCTCACCCATCAACCTGTCACCTTTCCATCCCGTCTCCTGACTATCTTGCGCTCCCGTCGCCTTCCCTCCTGACACCTCCGTTCCTTTCGCATTCCCTCCCGTCTCCTTCGCTCCTGTCTCCCCCTCCCATCTCGTTCGCTTCAGTTGTCTTCCTTCCCGTTTCTTTCCTTCCCGTTTGCATTCGTCCCGTCTCCTTACATCCTGTCTTCTTACGTCCTGTGTCCCTATGACCTGTCACCTTACCTCCTCTAAGCCTCCTTCCAGGCTGAGGTGAGCTGTCCCAAGCATCACCATTGGGCGACGGCTTCCCCTTTCACCTCCCCTTTCGCTTCCCCTCTCGCCTCCCACTTTCGCCTCCTCCTTTGAAAGATCCTAGATACGCCACTGTTAATCTAGCCCCGAAGCCAGATTTGTGTTTTGCCTGGGTACGGCAGATGACTGCAGTGACGCCATCAGCGGTGTATCTAGGGGGTATTAGGGTGAAAGCCTGGTGGAGCATGCGTAACAAATGGGGCTTCCGGCCGAGCCCTGCGCGGAGGAGTCCTGACAGCAGCAGGTGACCTTGTAGCGCATCGCCCTAATCGAACTCGTCGCACTTGTCACCCTCGTCGCACTCATCTCACTCATCGCACTCATCTCACTCATCGCGCTCATCGAACTCATCGTATTCATCGTACTCATCGCGCTCATCGAACTCATCGCACTCATCGAACTCATCGCGCTCTTAAAGGTACGTAAAGGTACGTTCTTATATAGCGCTGTATCCGGTCCATAGGACTGCTCAAAGCGCTTTACACTTCACCCCCTGGCAGACCTGTTCATTCCAAGGCCATCTCAACTTCTTTGGGAAGTATTCAGCCATGCTGCAATTGCTGCGCGAAGGCTATTCGTTCACATATCCACCACTGTCTGTATTGCCAGGTACTCATTTATACAGCTGAGTGAACTGTGGCAACGTGGGGTGATCAAACTTGCCAAAGGTTCGAAGCGACCGCAGTGGGATTTGAAACCGGGTTCTCTCGATTGAGAGTCCGGCCTTCTAACCGGTATGCTGTCGCGCCCCACAATGCCCTTCGCACATTGCATCGTACATACATCGTACATTCATTGCAAGCATCACGCTAGGGTCACCAATTAACTGTATTCGAATACATGTATATATGAACACTGTGTTTGGAGTGTACGTATTCGTGTTCGATTAGTTCTTGGAGGAATGTATAAATCATTCAGTACACATTTTCTTTTGCGTCAGTATTCGTTTCCGGGTATGTTTTCGAAATATACAATGTATTCGTATTCGAATACTTCAGGAAGTAGTCATATTCAAGTTGCTAAAAGTAGTGTACACATCAATAGTTAGCATAGACATTGCATGTGTGCGTGCGTGTGCGAGCGTGCGTGCGTGTGCGCATGTCTGCGTGTGCGTGCGCGAGCCTGCGTGCGTGCGTGCGTGTTTGCGTGCGTTTGTGTGTGTGTGTGTGTGTGTGTGTGTGTGTGTGTGTGTGTGTGTGTGTGTGTGTGTGTGTGTGTGTGTGTGTGTGTGTGTGTGTGTGTGTGTGTGTGTGTGTGTGTGTGTGTGTGTGTGTGTGTGTGTGTGTGTGTGTGTGTGTGTGTGTGTGTGTGCGAAATGTGGTTGTGGGGAGTGAGCGAATGTGTGTGTTAGTGAGTGAGTGTGCACGCAAAACGCAAAATAGCAAAATTACAAATACTATTTCTTGAGCAAAAAATTTTGGATGACATAAGTGAAATATTAACATAAATTTTCATCTATGATAATAATACTAATAATTAACTTCTATGGGACCAATGTCATCAGGAACTTGAGATCACAGGCGCAAACAAAACTGGAATTAATAAGAACAATCGTGATCAGGAACGCGCAAAAGTCATTATCAGAACGAGGAACAACGGGAGATGTATGGTGGAAATGCAGTTTGGAATAAATATGTATTTAGTTTTTTTCGGAAGGTTTCAGATGTTTTCAAAGTGATGGGGAGTTTGCCCAAGTTAAGCATACTTTTAGGAACAACACATTGGTGTGAAACGAATGATCTGAGCTGCCTAGTGATATTTCAAAGATGCAGGATACAAGCCAAGTGAAGTTTTTGTTGTGTAGATATACATCCATCAAAACAGACCATAGCAGCGCCAGACAGTCTTAATCGCAATAGTTTTTACATTTCTTCAACATCGTTCATTTTGCGGCGTAGAGTGTACGTTTGCTCTTGTCAACACGTCTTGAAAATTGCACATTCCTCATAAGTAGATGGGAAGTAATGTTGGCGTCGGAACTCGAT
>BSQZ01000009.1:6845751-6908251 GCA_033239005.1 Lamellibrachia satsuma
TTCAAATCCGCCGAGAGCCAGCTGTGTCTACAGGAAGTTTAAAATATTTATTTAGCCATAGATGTATTCGCTTGCTTTGCCTTGGGGAGAGTTGAGTGCAGTTCAACGTTCAAGTGAGGGTGTGTACGTGCTTGTGTGCGTGCGTGCGTGTGTGCGGGCGTGTGTGTGTGTGTGTGTGCGTGCGCGCGTGCGTGTGTGTTTGTGTGTGCGTGCGTGCGTGTGTGCGTGTGTGTGTGTGTGTGTGTGTGTGTGTGTGTGTGTGTGTGTGTGTGTGTGTGTGTGTGTGTGTGTGTGTGTGTGTGTGTGTGTGTGTGTACATGTGTGCGTGCCTGCCTGCGTGCCTGCATGCGAGCGTGCGTGCATGCTTGCGTGTGTTTGTGTGTGTGCTTAGGGGATGACAACACACGGATCAGTGTTGTTGTTTCGTGTGTTCCATGTAGGGATTCAACTCGCGTATTCCGAGGCGAGATGGAAATGGGAAGTGACTCGAGTTGTTTGGGCCACGGGATTCAGTCGATTCACGAAATGGGCACATGAGTCGTGCCATTATGAAATAGGGACGCGAGTCGTTTTATCACAGAATTGGGACATGAGTCGAGCCATAAGGACGTGAGGCTAGTCGACAAAGAATAGAGTCGAGCCAACAAAAACTAGGGACATCGATGGAGTCATCATAAAATAGGGACATCGATGGAGTCATCATAAAATAGGGACATGAGTCGAATCATCATAAAATAGAGACACGAGTCTCTATTTTCGTAGTAAGGAGATACAAAATATCATAATAAACACAGTGGCATCCATCGAGTTATCATAGACTACGGACATGAGTCAAGTCATCATAAAATAAGGACACGAGTCGAATCATAATAATAATATATAAAACATCATAATAAAAGTAATGGATCCATCGATTAATCATATAATAGAAGCAAGAGTCAAGTCACCAAGGACACCAATCGAGTCATCATAAAATATGGCATGAGTCGAGTCATCATAGGATATGAGTTGAATCATTATAAAATAGGAATACCCGTGGAGTCATCATAAGATAGGGACATTCATAGAGTCATCTTAAAATAGGGTAATGAGACGAATCGTCATAAAATAGGGATATGCGATCAATAATATTACTAACACATACTATATACTAGCCTTGATTAATGGTATCAATAACATATACGAATATACTTGCCTTAATCAATGGTACCACTAATACATACGTATATACTTGCCTGGATTAAATGGTGACAGCTTTACATCGCATTCGTTGATTTTTTTTCAAAGCGGTCGCCTCGATCAGTCGCACATGTCTCTGGCGACTTCTCTCGAAATTTGGCTGCCCTGACAAGTTCATATTGATGCTGCGGGCGTTTCACGAAGGCACGCAAGCACAGGTGATGATTGACGGTGAGATGACGGAGCACACTATTGAATGAGTCACCACTATGTTGCGCTGACCACAAAACGGAATATCTTTCAGCACGTAAGTTGACACCATACTATGTGACATTGCTATTGAACGAAGCGGAGCTACCTTTCAGAGTATATTTGCACAATCGGCAGATCTTTCGTGATCTTCTCTGTCATATCTTCAGTGTCTTACTAGATCGTTTTCTTGCGTCACATAACATAACATTATTTGGAAAGTTATATCAATGTCTCTCAAAATATCCGTCTTTGGATTATTGAAGTACATTTTGGCTGTTGCTATTTTTCAAGTGCAGTCATGCTCTCGACAAAACTGTGTGTGTGTGTGTGTGCTATCGGACATCTAGTTACAAATAAAACGAATCGAATTTCTTCTCACATCTTGGATGTGTGAATGGGCTCTTCCGCATAAAGACACGCAGATATCAGGAAATGTGACATGCATCCCGAACGCATGCATGCATGCAAGCGGAACGGTGGCATGCATCAGGTACGCTTACATGCAACCCTGAATGTGACTTGATAAACACTTGACGTAAGCAATCGAATTACCGAAATATCTAAACTCGCTGAACTGGTAAACATATTGAAGAGGATGTTTTGGCTTTACTTATGTATACTGAGTGGACACATGGGCAACGCCGAGTGATATCGCAATCAGCCATGAGTTAACTTCAATTCTTGGCTCAATGGCTCAATTTCAATTCTTAGATGTCCTAGTCAATTTATTTTATTTTACCAGAAAAACAAGTTGTATTTTATTTTGTTATTTAACTTGATCAAACGTGGTTAATTTAATTTAATAAAAAAATTCCCAATTAACGTTCAATCAACGTTATTTAAACATCAGTGTGTTCCATGTTACCCTGCGTGTGGTCTTTCCAGGAGGCTAGCTTTCACTAGTTGAAGAGAGATACATTTCATACGTGTGTAAATGGGAGACATTATTAACTACGGAGGCACAGAAGAAGACGTAAAAGCTAGGATCCGATCAACATGAGCTGCTTTCCCTTACGGGTATTTGGGAAGGTAGAACATATCAGGCTAAACGTCATGTGACGCCAGAATACGGTTCAGTTAGACGCTGAAGAAATGAGAGAAAAGTTCACCAATGCTCCCCCGATTATGCAACGATACTCTTAGAGTTTGGTCGAATTTGTCCAATAACAATGCCACAGACTATGGTGCCAACTTACGTGCTGAAAGATATTCCAATTTGTGGTCAGGGCAAGAAACTATATACATTTTACTGTTACATATCAAGGCAAGTATGTATGTACATGTTAGTGATATAATTACGGTTCGTTGATGTACTAATATGTAGTGTGTGAATAGCTTAGGCAACATTCGCAATCGGCTTAATAAAACAAGTGAGTATTTTTGTTCAAATCATCGATAGAATTTTCTTTAGTCGCTAGATCTGGTAAGGCTCAAAATAGTGGATATCCAAAACGGTAAACACTTTATGGGGTCAAGGCTGATCATGGACGTGACTTCATCGTCTCGCCGATCACTTGACTAAGTTATGATATTTTGCAAAGGAGGAAATTCGTTTTCGGCGTTTCCATTTTCATTTCCATAAATGCTGGATATAATTAAATGCTAAATAATGTAATAGTGTGTTTGATGATTAAAACTACATACACAAGTTGCACAAACGAGCTAGCATGTCGTAGTGATTAATAGGAAGGTTTGAGTATTCGCAAAATTAATATGAAGTTAGACGAGCAAAAAAATCGAATCGAGGAGTGACCTTTAAACTCAAATATCAGATCAATGTTACTACACATGTCCAACACACGGAAAACGACAATACAAACTTTCATCAATAGATGTATGTGCAGAACAACGTTTATAATGTGAGCAAATTCCCCATGAAAGTTGTCCTGGTGTTCACTTATCCTGTCAGCAAATGACTTTCCCCGAAGCAACAAAACATAAATTATTCGAACAATTAATTAATCAATTACAGGCAACTCAGAAACGTCCTCCAATGGAAAAAGTAAAGTAACTGAACGCAGAACTCTGTCAGCTCCGTCTTCAGTAACAACGAACTGAACTGAACTGAACCACCACGCCAGAAACACTTGTGTGTGACTTTAGTATACTCCTGGTTGTTTGCGTAAGTTTATATTAGACTGTTCACAATAGCAATTAGTATTTATATTCTTCCAGTGATGTGATGAGTTGCATGATGTGAATAAAATTATACAAACCTATTAAAAGCTTTATTAGTAGTAAAAACTGTATTTCACCATGGTGACCATCCTGCATGCATATGAACGCGATAAGCTTTGTTTTACAAATGGAGAAATGTAATTATTAATTAAATTGAAGGTATTTGTTAATTTTATTTAATCGAATAATTTGCTAGGCTAGTTTAATTTAATTGATGCGATTAATCTTACCAACACCTACATAAACATATGAACGCAATAGGATCGTTTTCCATATAGAGTAATGTAATTGTTAACGCAGTGTTTTGTTAATTCAATTGAACAATTTGTGAGGTTTATGTAATTTAATTTAACATATCTGATAATTGTTTGAGGTTATTTTTATTTTATTGGAGAATGTCTGAGTTAATTGTAATTTAATTAATTCACTTTTCAAGTGAATTGTTCCGTGTCTCGTCACTGCACATCAACAACGTTCTTGTCGATCTCCTGAAAGCCTCATTGTTGATGGCAATGGTCATTCTCTTTGTCATTTGACGGTAGTGTGTTTCGCCCACTGCACATCAACAAAGCCTCATTGTTGGTGACATTGGTCATTCTCTTTGTCATTTGACGGTAGTGTGTTTCGCCCGCAAACATCCATGGACGCGGTCGACGTAGATCGAAGAAACGTTGGCGTCGGAGTTTTGTGAGAGGTTTCAAGAGAAGGTTCAAGCCTGAAAAAAAGCCCAGTAATTTAAGATATCAGCATGTAAATTGATGCCGGACATTAAATTCATATTACAATTTAACAGAGTCATGAGTAACACTCACAACTATGACGATATCTGCAATTTGGTTTAATAAGATGATAATACAATTATTTTTACATATCCCAAAGTGTTATTTACCTGGATGGATTCCATAGTACGAATAAGAATTACGTGCTGAACGGATGATATCATCGTAGACGTGTGGAAGTTGGTAGTTTTCCTCGTCTCGCTGCGTTCTCAATTTGTTAGATATGTCTCGGTGGTCTGTGATGGCGGACTGGTTGATGGCTGATTATGACTGTTTCTTTCCGTTCCTCGTCTATTGCTTTTTGGGTGCGTTCTAATAATCACAATTGTCCTTTTTGTTATCTGTCACATTGGTCAAGGTCAAGGACGGATAGCCGCAATATCGATATGGATACGGAAGACAGACGAAACGATCAACCGGGATGAGGCTAACTACATACTTCCACACTTCTACTATGACGTCATTCCACCAGGACGTCACTCTCTTTCATGTTGAGGAAGCCGTCGTTATTATCACGAAAGTGAACTATCCTGAGAAATGATCCATTGTATCAGTTCAGACTTGGTCTTTCACATATACGTATATATATATATATATATAGAGAGAGAGAGAGAGAGAGAGAGAGAGAGAGAGAGAGAGAGAGAGAGAGAGAGAGAGAGAGAGAGAGAGAGAGAGAGAGAGAGAGAGAGAGAGAGAGAGAGAGAGAGAGAGAGAGAGAGAGAGAGAGAGAGAGAGAGAGAGAGAGAGAGAGAGAGAGAGAGAGAGAGAGAGAGAGAGAGAGAGAGAGAGAGAGACAAACTAGTTTCCTGTGTCGGATATAATCAATACCTTTCTTTGTCAGAAGTGGCTTGTCTAAAGCGAGCGCATGTCATGAAACCGAGCCTGCACAAAACTGTCTTGAATAACTAAATCCGTGTCAAATGTTGTACTATGGAAACACAAAGAAGATGACGCCTGATTGGGAAGCTGACCTTTTTGTAGTGCTACAAGGATAAACCGTCGCGTCATGTTCATTCATTTTAGCCCACCGCGAATCAGGTTCGTTGATGTTCAAGTTTGTAGTGAGTAGTAATATGCGCAGGTGGCTTATAATGCAAGGGTGCGAAAGAATGGCCTTTGTTCGCTATATTGATATATTACTGACGAATAGGTGAATATCCTTAGTTATAGTATTAAAGAGCCGGACCACTTGTATCCTTTTCGCCGAATTATGACCGGATCCGGTCAGCAGCAATGTAATAGTATGTCCGACGGGTCTCTATTCATTCAATGGATAACAAAACACGGCGTGAGGAAATCAGGGAAACGCGTGTCACTGCGCTGTGGAAATATGCCATCTAGTAATGTGCAATATTTACAAGGGTTAGGCACTGCCCAACCTTTGGAGCAGCATAGCAAGTTGAGCATGTTGTTGGTCGGTCCCTTAGTAGTTGGCGCCATGACATTTTCACACGCAACACTGCTACCAAGAAAGCAGTAAAAATAGATAGCAGTTCAAATAGAGTTCAAGATCCCGCTCCCCGTCTATGTTATATGGAAAGTTGCTTAAAAGCACATATGAAGACACACCTTTTGGCTAGACCATTTTGTACGGCGCCTTGAGGTGCCACCTTATAGATAGTACGGGTGTATTCGCTTTTATTTTCCTTTATGTTTTGCCTCATTGTAGTAAGCTTTGCAATAAGAGCTCCTCTGTGGGTATATGTTTAAAGCAGAAAATAATTAGCAAAGACGTATGTAACTCGTATGGCGCATACTCATTCGCATAATTAATTATATTTGGCTTACATTTGATTTTCGCTATGCATTGTGCCTGCCCTTGCATTTCTCGTTACACTTCTTCCATTCACTCTTGCACTGGTCATGGTGAGATCTAACGCGAGATGTAGAGCAACGTCTTATGCATGTGTTGAAACATACTGAACACATATTCAAGCACACTTGGTAAACGCCGACTGCAGAGGGCTTGCTGGCGGAACACGACGTCACCAGTAAAGTCGTTGCGAGAATGATCATCATCTGAAATAACATGAATTTGTAAAATAAACGACTGTTCAATTGTCTTAACGGGGTCGTCGTCGTCGTCGTCGTCGTCGTCGTCGTTAAATTGGAATATATTGATCATTATTTACATACATATAATTACAACGAAGAGCAATAAAAAATATTCGAGAATTGAGAGACCTTAGTTATGAAATCCGCTAATTAGAATGTGGTTTGACAACTCTAGAGACCAGGAGACTAAGAGGAGACCAAATAGAAGTGCTTAAAATAGTTAATGGTTATGAGGATATTGATAGGAATATGTTCTTTAAATTTAAAGAAGGTAGTAGAACCAGAGGACGCAAAGCAGCATTATTTAAGGAATTATGTAAGTAGGACACGAGAAAGTGCTCACTCTCACTGAGGGTGATAAATGAATGGAACAACTTGTCAAATTATTGCGCTAATGCTAGTAGTGTGAATATGTTTAAAAATAGAATTTACATATATCTGATATGGGCGGGCTACATATAGATGATACAATTGTTGGACACTCCATAAGCCAATGGCTTCCTTGTCCACTTGACATCTGGTTGTTTGTTGTGTCGGATGGCAATATTGTTAAAACTTGCTTAACAAATACGTACACATATAGTATTCCTATACATGTGGTCGATTATCATGAATCGCAAGCACATGGTGTTCGGGGTTCATGAACAACGGTGGAAGAACCAGCTATCTTTGCTGTTGTATGCGTAGAGAAGACCGGGAACATTCAGGCTATACGTACCTTTACACAAGTTTGCCAGACGTTGTGTCTGTTCTTTGTAATAAAGAGTCTACTTTCCCGTGGTTTCTGTTTTTTCTTACGTTTTTCTAAACGTGTCATGCCTTTAACAATTACACATGCAAGCCCACACGAATTCCACTGTGATCGAACCGTCAGGTTTCAGGGATTGATATGATTCGTAAGTGTTGACGCCGGTTGACTATCTACATATTTTATTTCCTTTGGCAAACGTTTGCTCTTGCAAATATTGACAGAGATAATAAATATCAAGTCCTGTTTGATCCCCATATGTACACTTTGAATATACAGCGAATTTGTGACGTAAGTGATGTCTATGCCAAAATAAAAATGCAATTGAAGTCAGTGGTTTTTAGCAACACATTTTAATGTTTACTAATTTAAATAGCACCATATTTATACAACGATATTCGTTGGTGTTATATATGTTAATAACATGAAATTAAAATTAAATAATGGTGTTCGAATAAAAATATACATATATAAAATCTACACAATGTACTATTTGGTGATATAAATAGTATAAATAGAAATAAACAATTACGATGATAGAATATAAAAATAATATATATATATATATATATATATATATATATATATATATATATATATATATATATATATATATATATATATATATATATATATATATATATAAAATCGAGACAACCATATAATATGGTATACAAATATAAAAGATAACAGGTGAAATAGAGAATGACAGGATAAAACAATAAAAAAATTGAACCCTGTATATAAAAAAATTACCGTACGCTATATTAAAATAGTGAGTACTTAGCTTGCTCCTAAAAACGTTAACATTGTTAACACTTCGTAAATGTTTGGGTAGCGCCGCAATGTGCAGAGAAAGCGTGGTATCCGAGTGTCTTTCGCTCCGTCCATTAAGCACGTGCTCACGAAACCATTAAACTGCCCATAATTACAAAGGTGGTGGAGATTAATTTCACATACGTTATGATGAGTAGGTACTTTGAGAAAGGTATCGTTTTTAGTAGAATGACACATTTCGGAACCCATTTTCTCCAGCGTTGGATAATGCATGATTTTCGTATCGCGAATTATCTGTCTCACGTGTACCCAGTATTTGAGCGAGCATCCATCCATTCATTGGTTGTAAACTAGAAGGACCACGAATTAAACATGCGATGTCAAAGCTTTGCAAGACTTACAGAGCAACGAAGGTGTTTAAAATAATCACAAAATGATTTACGAATTGATAGTTGATAATAAGTGATAATAATTGGTAATGCCAATTTCATTGCATGGATGCGAAATACGAAAAACTTGATCACATTGAAATTTAAAATATTCCTTAAGACTTTACTAAACATTAACAAATGTACGTCAAACTGAATGGTATATGGTGAAGTAGGCAGATGCAGCATAGTGAAAATAGTAGAAAAAAGAATGCCACACTTTTGATGCACCTTCGTGATGGTAAGCAGTTTGAAATATTATGTTTAGACTATTGAATATGTTTTTTCAAGACCCACCAACATGTATACTTTGTGCAACCAAAACATGAAGAAAATATACATCACACGATGTGCCAACGGTTCATGATTCAACCATGCAAACATGAATGCACACATCATGCCTACATGCATACATACATGCATACATACATACATACATACATACATACATACATACATACATACATACATACATACATACATACATACATACATATATACATACAAACATACATACATACAGGCATATATACGTATACAAACTATATATACATACAATGTAAATTACATATAAATCATATAATATGCACGCATATAATTTAGCATTTGTCGGTTCATTGGTCACTGAACGATGATAACTACTACTGAAGCTATCATGATAAACATTATCAATGTATTCCAGATAAGGAAACATACAATTACGTAGTATGACAATGATATACTTACAATTTTGAATTTCATGTTGTTGTCGTTGCTCGCTCCTCTAATTAGACTGCCTCAAGGCAGGACGATGAACAGGTATGTATGGCTGTATACGATGAGTCGAATTCACAAGTGCTAGATAAACATTGCTAAGCTTAACCTTTGGGCAATCTTCGCGTTCAATTCAACAAACCATTGTATAATACGCTTGGGAACTGCGGCAATATAGAGAGTGTCTCATTCGGAAATTCGTATACATACTCTAAGATTCGATTGCCATCCAAATGGACAAAGATGGTGGCTTGTCAAGAATCGTGCGTATTTATCTACTTGCAGCCCGCCCGCCCAATATATTTGTTAATTTAGTTTTTAATGTATTCCATTCGTATATCGTCCTCTGTGGGAATAAATATTTTCGAATATTATAATAGTGTTCTCCATAGTTCTTCTGTGATAGGCAACACATTGGGGACTATTTTGATATATTCTGTACAAACGGGTTTTTCCAAAGATTACTTTACGGACTCATTTTCTTCCAATAATTGTAATCGATCAGATATACTGCAAGCTCTCAACTGCCACTAGAGCTTGTACAGCAGGTATAATAATTAGTAATATATCATACCACCTACCATATTTCATAAGCTTTGTCAAATTACAATCCAAACAAAGTACACCCAAACATATAAAACTTAGGAAAAACAAGACCATTTTACTTGAAATTGTTGTGAATCTATACGTCAGTCAAGCATTATGGAAAACTCAGTTAGAATATTCACTTAGATCCAAACGTTAAGTATGAAATAATTGAAGGTATACTCACTCAGTTCTACGTAAATCACTTTTCAATTAAAATAGTTCTTACAACATCATATCGGTCACTAATATATATATATATATATATATATATATATATATATATATTAGTGATTTGAAAATAAACATTTTATGTAGTTCTTATTTATAAGTTGTTTAATAGTGTCCAATGTTTTCTAGCGTTTGATTTGAATTGATAAAATAGGTTTCAGTAGTAGATCTTTTTGGCATTTCTGATAGTTTTGTTGAGAAATATTTTCATATATACAGGAATATTTACCGATATGATATTGTAAAAGGTGTCACATATATATATATATGTATATATATATATATATATATATATATATATATATATATATATATATATATATATATATATATATGACACCTTTACATATATATATATATATATATATATATATATATATATATATATATATATATATATATATATATATATTAGTGATTTAGAAATAAAAATGTTATGCAGTTCTTATTTATAAGTTGCTTAATGGATTTTTCGTTACCGATACCACGGAGATAGCTTTAATGGATAGTTTTAACGGGTTCTTTATAAATCTAGGCGCGTACAATTGCCAGCACAAATACACATAAACTTTCTCTCTAAAAGTCTCTCTAAATTTTTTATTTCAAAACAGTAACTGTAGATATTGCAATACACATTATCAAGAATGTGTATCCAAAGAGAAGTGCAGGTCATGACTCAATTTCAACAGTTTTATTAAAAAGAATTAATTCACTAATTTCTAAACCTCTTCTCTCATTATTAACCAATCCGTAAACATAGGAATATTCCAACAACAAAAAATGCGAACAAGTTCGTGATATAAGCGTCAATGCTTGACATTTTTCCTTAAATACGTGCATAAGCGCGTGGCTATATTTTTTCGATCAGTACTTTTTGGCAAAATGCTGTTTATCATGATAATCACACAAGGCAATATCATCAAATCGCTATCCCATACACTCATACTAGGAGAACCAGAAAATGTATTATGTACCACTTACCAGCTTTACTTAGAAATATGCTACCATGCATTGTGGATAACATTTATAGGCAGTCTTTACGGTTTTTCTACATACACCAAGCAATATCAACACTTAAAAAAAATCCTGCACAAACGCCAACTGATACATATGCATTTAGGCTACAAATGATCACGATGTCCTGTCTTCCGATAAAATGTGACAATAAACTTTGACAATGATGCAAAACACGTTATAAAAAATGTATGTACATAAAAAACAACTATTGTATGTGGTTCTCATGCTAGATCCATATTTGTTAGGCCTTACTGAGAGTCTCCTGGAAGTTTTTATGTTTAAGAACCAACTCTTAATATGTATTATGTCGAGTAAAGAAATTCCAGTTACAATGCCAATTCTACTTTTCTTCTAAATGTGAAAACGTATATTTTGTCTATATGTTTAGACATTATTTGTGTAGATATGTGTAGGCCTGCTATTAAACATCTCAGAAACTTATGTTTTTTCTCCTTTAAATCTCCCAGTCTCTAGTTCGTTTAGGCGTTTATCACATATAACGTCTTTCATTTGACAATTTTTTATTTTTTTTATTTATGCAGTTCACTCAGCTGCATAAATAAATAGCTGGCCACAGACAGAATTGGTATTGCGAACGAATAGTCTTCGCGCAATAATTGCAGTGTGGCTGAATGAATGCTTCCCAGAGAAGTCGCGATGGCGTTGGAATGAACAGGTCTGCCAGGGGGTGAAGTGTAAAGTGCTTTGAATAGTCCCAAGGACTGGATACCGCGCTATATAAGAATGTACTTTTTAATTTCTGGAATCAGCTTAGTTGCTCTGTGTTATTTATAACGTGTATGTAAGTATATCGCTGTTGAGCTTCAACACAATAGAGGCTGTTGGATATGTGTGTCAGTTTGACTGATAATCAGATAATCAGTGCTGACAATTACGTTGGTTTTAATGTATTTACTATATTTATATTATAGTCTAATTGGATTTATGTGCTTTCGCAAGCAGTTGGCAATATGAATATCCAGGCCATTACACTAACATTACACTTCTAAAATGCAAAAATGGATTTCCGTTGTTTTGAATCTTTAACAGCGCCATTGGCCAGTAGTAGCGGATGGTACTATCTGGGGTAGACGAATGCTCGTGGTGATTTTGGACCTTACTGAAGATGACAAATAGGTTATAACATTGCTGCACCGGAAGGTTTCAGTGTGTGATCACCCGGCTCTAGGAATATTATACATTTCAACCTTGCGATATGCAGTATTCCAAATGAGGCCTAATTATTCCGTTACGAAGATGAATTATATATTGTTGATATTGCTATGCATTTATCCTAATCAACCAAAACTGCAATTTCACACTGCTCTCAAACCTTTATATCAGAACCAATTTACGTGTTATCTCTGCGTCATTGTTTGTATGTACCTATGATAGTATATGTTATTTAAATGCATTTAAATTCTCCAACATTGAATAAAATCTGCCATATTTCAGACCATTTAGATAACTTGCTTAGATCGTTTTGTTTATCCACATTATCTATAACATTTCGAAACACTTTTGTGTCATCACGAAATGTAAGCATTGTGGCTGTTATATCATCTTCAAACTCACTGATACATATTAAGACAGATATAGGTCCTGACGTTGATAATTGTAGTACACCACCTCTCGCTCTACTACTACACTTTGTCTTCTGTTGTAGTGCACCACCTCTCGCTCTACTACTACACTTTGTCTTCTGTTGTAGTGCACCACCTCTCGCTCTACTACTACACTTTGTCTTCTGTTGTAGTGCACCACCTCTCGCTCTACTACTACACTTTGTCTTCTGTTGTAGTACACCACCTCTCGCTCTACTACTACACTTTGTCTTCTGTTGTAGTACACCACCTCTCGCTCTACTACTACTACACTTTGTCTTCTGTTAGTCAGTCATGTTTCCATCCAGTTGATTATGCCATCATCTGTCTCTTTCTCCCCAATCCCATGGGCTTTCACAAGAGTGTACTCCCATGCCAGGACACGTTCGGTCACATCCTCTGTTATCACCGCCAGTAAACAAACTATCGGGTCATTCACTATATTGTCCGTGTTATTAAGAAAGAAATCTTGATAAACATAACCGATTTTTGTCATAATGTCCACATTAACAACTCTGCCATATGTCAATGTGTATCTGTAGTGTATGTTGTGGTCTAGTGGCATAGCGCGCAAGGTCAGCGTTAGTTTTTGGGAGATGTCGGATCAAACCTGGCATTGATCTGAATATTTATGAAAAAAACATTGATGGAACAAGAACAATAAATGAATGGAACAAATTATCTAGAGCGGGTTACACATAGATGAAAAAATGTTTGACTCTCGATAAGCCAATGGCTTCCTTATCCACTTGCCATCTGGGCCTTTGCCTTATATGGCAATCTTGTTAAATCTTGTTAACTCTCACATGAGCTCTTTCGTTGTTTCTGTTGTTTTCCGTTTGTCTCCTCCTACACATTCTGTCCCCAGCCTTACCACCTAAGATCCTGTTATCCTTTCCCATTTGTCAACATGTGATATGTATCTTTGCCTCCGGTCAACCGATTACCTCCTGCCCGCCTTCCTGCGGCCCTGTCTCTTTCTCCCATGCCACCTTTCAACCGTCTTCTTCCCTCCCTTTGCTATCACATCCGTCTACACACACCTTCTCTAATAAGGGAATCTCCTTTATGTCCCTCGCGACACACCCCAGTTCTGTCGCCTCCGTCTGCACACATTCCACTTCCTTTCATGCCACCCCCTTTGCAAAAAACCTCCAAAGCCCCATGTTACCCCATGCAAACATGTAAGTATAACCTCTGTCGCCTTCATTTTCACCAACATACGCGCACACCACGCTTTTTATCGTTGTAAATTGTCGCAGACGTAATCATGTGATCACACATAATATATCGTGTCAGTCCAATGACAGCAGGAGATCGTACATCTGTTCCCGGTCAATTAATGTGCGGATTAGCTCCCAAATGGAGCACCGTACAAAGTCGTTGCACCCATTCAGTACGAGGGACCTCTTTTTCAGCAGGGAATTCCGCCAGGCAGTCGGCACTGGGTTGTTCGAGATCCTCAAACAGCGAACTGAGTTCGCGAGTAGCGCGCGAAGCACGAGACGGTCTTTGTTCATTCGCAGGATATGACCGAGCCATCTCCGTCTGTCCTCACAGCCTCCAAAAACGCCAGAGGAGCCTCTTCGTGCGTTGACCCCCGGGTTAATGTATCAGAACATCCAGGCGTCGGTCCCTATCGTGATCATGTTACGCGCCATTGACTAGTGCCAGCATATTTCAGTTTTTGACTGGTATAAACGTTTTGTTTACAATACAATACAATACAATACGAGAATACTTATGTAGCACCAAAATCCTCAGAAAACCAAGCTCAGCAGCGCACCAATACCAAACTCTTAGGCAAATCTTAATCCAAATTCAATTCCGAATGGTCAACAGTGATGGTGGTGCGCTGAGGAGTTAAGGAGGATAGGCCAGGCCAATAGGTAGGTTTTTTAGATGACGCCGACATGTTGATACATCTCCATATGACTTAACACTGACAGGTTATGAGTTCAATAAAGTAGATGCTGCAATTGAGAAAGATATAATTCCAATGCTTGTCTTAATTCTGGGAATAAAAAGTAAATGCGAAGTAGATGATCGAAGCTGACGAGCCTTTCTTGCGGGGGTGAGCAGCGAATGTAAATATGCCGGTTGCCCGAATGAAAGTGCTTGGTAGGTAACAGTGCATATCTTGAAAATAATGCGATGTCGAATCGGTAGCCAATGTAGAGTTTTAGAAGTGGTACCGAGTGTGAGAAACGAGGCGATTTAGTAACTACACTTGACAAGCAATTCTGCACACGCTGAAGTTTCATGATATCCTTGAGAGCAATATTATGATATAGGGAATTACAATATTCACGCCTACTGCTAACAAGAGACGTTGCAATAGTTTTCGCAACAGAAAGAGGCAAATATCAGCGGATACGGCGAAGATCACGAATGTGATAAAAACAACAACTGCAAAATTGAGAAATATGCTGCCTAAAATTGAAATTTTTATCAAAGATAATTCCTAAATTCCGTGCCGAGGCTGTCGGTGCGAAAATGTGTCGGGAAAAAACATTCGATTTTATCACGCTGCCTCTTTGTACCAATGATGAGAAATTCTGTTTTATCCTTATTTAGCTTTAATTTACTGTCATCAATCGAGTGGAAGATGTCCTGGAGACAATCTCTGAGCTGGTTAAGGGAATAATTAGTGTCAAGTGTAGCCAAGGATATGTAGATTTGTGCATCAACTGCCTAAAGGTGGTGATCCAAGCTATGACTTTGGATAACTGAACTTAACGGAGCAGTGTAGAGAGTGAAGACAAATGGTCCAAGAACAGGACCCTGAGGAACACCACATAAAGTAGGAACATACCACAAAGACATATACACCATACCATAAAGACAGATACACCATACCACAAAGACAGATACGCCATATCACAATGACAGATACACCATACCACAAAGACATATACCCCATACCACAAAGACAGATACACCATACCACAAAGACAGATACAACATATCATAATGACAGATACACCATACCACAAAGACATATACACCATACCACAAAGACAGATACACCATACCACAAAGACAGATACACCATATCATAATGACAGATACACCATACCACAAAGACATATACCCCATACCACAAAGACAGATACACCATACCACAAAGACAGATACACCATACCACAAAGACATATACCCCATACCACAAAGACAGATACACCATATCACAATGACAGATACACCATACCACAAAGACATATACACCATACCACAAAGACAGATACACCATACCACAAAGACATACGCACCATACCACAAAGACAGATAAACCATACCACAAAGACAGATACACCATATCACAATGACAGATACACCATACCACAAAGACAGATACACCATACCACAAAGACAGATACACGATATCACAATGACAGATACACCATACCACAAAGACAGATACACCATACCACAAAGACATATGCACCATACCACAAAGACAGATACAACATACCACAAAGACATATGCATCATACCACAAAGACAGATGCACCATACAACAAAGACAGATACACCATACCACAAAGACAAGCGTTTAATAAGAATGGAATGATCGATGGTATCAAAGGCAGCAGAGATATCTAGCAGTGTAAGGGCAGTTACTTTCCCTTTGTCCATATTTACGGTTACATCATTATGCACCTTTAAGAGAGCAGTCTATGTAGAGTGAAACTGTTTGTATGCTGATTGTGATACATTAAATAAACAATTTATCCTGATATGAGACCTTAGGCGGCTTGCAACAACTCTTTCAAGTATTTTAGAAATAAAGCTAAGGTTAGAAATAGGTATGTAACTGTTTAGGTCATCCTTAGGCAGAGATGTCTTCTTAAGAAGTGGGCTGACTTGCACTTGCTTAAAATCATCTGGAAGCCTACCTGAGCAGAGTGATGCGTTTATTATATTTGTTATTGGGTTAACCAATGAATCAAGACATGCTTACAATAGTGTTGTAGATAATGGATCGAGATTACGACTTGATTGGATAAGACATAATTATTTTCCTCACTTCATCAACAGTAGCAGGTGTGAAAGCAGCTAGTGGAGAATGTATTAGAGGCGGATCCACGTTTATATGATTTTAAGCATGATCTGAAAATGTAGAACGTATAAGACGGACTTTGTTCCTGAAATGACCAGAGAAAGAGTCACACAAAGGCTTTAACGAAACATGTTTAGGTAAAGATTGTGCATGCAGTCTACGTAGAATTTGATTTATGCAATTGCAAAGATGACGTGGGTTTTCAGAGTTATTTGAAATCATACGAGTATAATAATCCGATTTAGCTTTAGCCATTTGTCTATTGCAATAGTGATACTGTTTGGAATAGCGTGATCTATCCAAAGGGGAGCGTGTTGTTCGCCACACACGCTCAAGTTAACGTCGGGGCCTCTTCGACTGAAGAATTTCAGCAGTCATCCACGCACATGGTGCTTTTTGTGATACTGATTTGGAGGTTACTGGTGCATGTTTGTTCAGTAAAGTCTCAAGGATATGATGGTATTGTTTACACAAGCCAAACAGATCTCCTATCGGCTTTCTGACAAGGTCTGATTTAAGAATATCACCAATAAAGGCAGCAATGTCTATCTTATGAATGGGTCTGTAAAATATTCTGCGTTTTTATAATATCGTTGTTCTGGATATGTTGACATATACAATGACAGTGTGGTGATCTGCTAACCCATCCACAACTTTAAGTGCTTGGATTGTGTCACAAGTTGATCGGGTTATTACGAAGTCGAGCCAGTGGCCATGGATGTGTGTTGCAACAGTGACATGTTGTTTTAAATCAAATGCCGTCAAAATGTCACCAAAGGTAGTAGTTACTGCTGATGATGTATCCAAATGAAGATTAAGATCATCAGAGACGTTAATTTCCGAGCGCAAGGTTACCAAATTTTGCAGCACTTCCTGGAATTCGTCAAAGATTTTAGCTGGCTCTCCTTGAGGACGATAAAGACAAATAAAATGTGCTGAGAAAGAAGAATGCGGGATTTCAATACAAATGGACTAAAAACTTGAATATTCAGGGATAGAACATATATTAAATGTGAAACGTTCTAACAGCAAAACCCGACACCCCCACCTCTTCCAACTGAACGTGGTCGATGGTGGAAAGTGTAACCGGAAGGAGAAATGCCAACAGTGTCATGTGGTCTGAGCCGTGTTTCTGTAACAATACATGCAAAAGTGTCATGTGGTCTGAGCCGTGTTTCTGTAACAATACATGCAACAGTGTCATGTGATCTGAGCCGCCGTGTTTCTGTAACAATACATGCAACAGTGTCATGTGGTCTGAGCCGTGTTTCTGTAACAATCCATGCAACAGTGTCATGTGGTCTGAGCCGTGTTTCTGTAACAGCCAGAATGTCAACATTATCTAGGTGTATGATCAGTTCTTCTTTAACGCTTTATTAAAATTCATGTTTCATATTCAGATTTAGTCGTTGAGTGGCTTGAAATAGATAGTCGTTGAGTAGCTTTAAGGAGATAGTTGTAACAATTCCGCTTCATGTTGAGGAGGACAAGTCAGACAAGCAGCAGTTTATAATATTGCTGCTGGATGAGTGCAGCACTATTAATGACTTGCCTCTAGATGATCCGTTGGAGAAACAGGGGATGGCCCACAACATAATCCACAGTACATGAACAAATGTATATATGTCAATGGTGCTATTGAAATATTATAGGTGCAACTCGCATTTGATTGTTCTGTTAGCATTCACCAGATGGCGCCATCATCCACAATTGCGGGTGTTGAGACTGAACGATCAGTCGTCACACACCATCTAAGACCACTCTCACATACTCGATGGACGGACACGTCATGTCATGATCTGAATCAGTGTCCCATCTCTTGCCCATGTCCATGAATGGCTCCTCAAAACACAAAAAGTAACAATACACTCATGCATTTGATCTTAGGAACAACATGTATATATTCGACCTATTCGCCATCTGACGATTAAACATATACTATTCCGGGTAGAGACTATTCATTCACACAGACATGTCACGTACGTAATATTCCACATTGCTTCACATGAACTGATTTGATCCATAACTTCATGGAATCTCACTGATTATTTGCATCGCCGTAAATAGACATAAAAGCGGCATTATTTTTAAAACGACGTAATCAATCAGTAGGTATATGGTTCATTGAAAGCATTCTCATCAGATCGATTATATTTTATGCTTTGGGAAACTAAGTTATTTTTGCACGTTCCGGCACAATATGCGTTTCGTCTCTGCCTGTAGACGTCCACGAACGCGATCATCGTTAACGGAAGATCTATGGAAGATCTTTGGAGCCGGAGCTTGTTGAGAGAAGGTTCAATACCTGAAAAAGACAAGTGTTTTAGAAGTGTGCTTATGAATTAGTTGAAGATGTAATTGTAATTGAGTTCCGAATATGTACGTATGCAAGCATGACTCAGCAGGGCCAATGGTAGGTACTTTTGCAGTCGGGCCGGTTGCGTCCGTCCGATTGTCAGCAAATGTGGCCTGTGGCTTTTGGCATGTAGCCCTCCGATATCGTAATTTTGACCACTTTTTGTATTTTCATACATAACAAATGTTTCCCTAAATATCATCCTGAATTTATAAATAGCAACTGAAGCGCTCCGTTGATGTTTTTGTCCGAGCTGTATATTCAGCCAAACATGGCGTTTACATTAGCTGCTACTGCCACCTGGCGAGTTATAAAGAGTCCACCTTACGACGGGATAACATATATACATGATCGACCTGCCGCGGATAGGAACGTCAATTAAATGATGTGTCATTTATTATTTTAGTGTATTGTTTCAGAGTGTTTTGCAGAGTAAATTGTTATGTAATATTTGCTTAGCCGCATTCTAATCGTTTGGTTCGTTGACATAAACCTACCGTCAGGTACGTCCTTGATATATGTAAAGATCAACTTTCAAACTCATCGTTAAAATGTCGAAATGTCACTGTCAACGGAATATACTGGTAAGCAGATATGTATACATTGCACTTGTAAGTTGGAGACATCCTACACCGCCTGGACACATTGTGTCAAGGCAGGTACACACTTTTGAATATTATATTATTGTGTGAACTTTTAATTTGAAAAACTTGATTGGAGAAAGGGATGGGATCAGCAGTAGGAAAGGGAATAGAAAAAGAGTGTGAGAGAGGATGAATTGTAAACATTGCGCCCTTTGGCAGCACTGCCTTTCAGTTATCTACGCATATTGTGAACTTTATTATTATTCCCTTCACCTTCTCCCTCGACCGAACGGTCGTATTGATGCCACTTCCACAGTATTCGCCAGCTTGGTATGTCTTCTGCTGCGCGTAGTAGAGTCGGTAAGCTTTTTCTTCGTCCATTCCTGTGTATTATCCGGCCAGTTCTTCCTCGGACGGCTCCGTCTTCTCTTAACCCTCCAGGTTGCAAGATGGTATTTGGTGCTGTGTCCGGTAACGTGGCACAAACCACGAGAGATTTCGTCGTTTTGTTGTTTCATCGCAGAGGTGGGGGAGGAGGAGGAGGAGGAGGAGGAGAAGGAGGAGGATGGATTCTGCGATTGCTCTGTGGAGCGTGAGCTTGGTTTGGAATATGATGTATCTGCTCTTCCAGATGATGTGTATTCTGTGACGATTTGTGACTTGTTTACAAGATCGTTACAGTTTATGTGTAAATAAGGGAAACAGAGTAAGATAAGCCTCGTTCTATTGTGCAGGTACAAGCCGTGCAACACTCTCAAAAAAAAGGATCAAAACCATAAGTCATCAATACTCTTTTTCCCACAAACGGTAGGAGACTGGAATAAATTATCATTAATCATTGCTAACGTATCAAATATCAACAACTTCAAACAAGAAGCGTTGAGACATCTACGCATCCAGAAATGCCAATTTAATTGTTACTAGCTGGTCAAACCTACGCGCCCATTTGCTTCTCGTGTAGCTCTTGAGAGCTTTGAGAATATTGGTTCAGATTCAGAATCAGAAGTCTTTTCAAGAGTTGCACAAACGTCAGCCTCGCCTGCAAGGCTGGAACTACTTTGGAGGAACAACACCATAACACTGTATACCACATTAAGGTTTTCACGGGTGTTGGTTATATTGGTCTTCATCGAGACATAGACACTAAGAACATAACTTAAAGGAAGAATACAATCAATACAGATGAGATGCTATCGTAATATCTTGCACATGCCGTACACGGATGATGTCACAAACGAGGAAGTACGCATTACAATCAATAAAAAGATGAAATGTGAGATGGCAAGACCATATCACACGGTTCAGTGGCATAGCAAAAATTTGAACATTGGACGGGTAATATAAAAGAGTGGACACATCTCGAGTTTTATGAGACGCAAGTTGCAGCAATTGACCAAAAAAGGTGGAGACAGATTGTCAGATCGTCATCAGAGGTGCCTCAACGACCACCCATAGTTACGGAATAGGTGAGGTGACGTGAGGTAGACAAGGCGCCATGCGATACATTACACAGCAACTTTGCTACGCAACAATGGGTTCCACCACAAAACTGTACGGAACGAATCACTGTTCTGTGGACTAAACAGGCACGGTCGCGAGAAAACAGATAGAAGACGGGTGGACATACTGATAACTCGTTCCGGTGGTGCTAGCTTTGACTCAGCGCACACGACCAACCAACAACATGTTGCATAGCGGCTGTTCGCAAAGGGCGCCAACAACATCTGAAGTTGCAACATCCGTGTAATAGACATTTACAAGAAAGCACCAACTATTCGAACCAAACGTAACTACGACTCACTGAGTAGCAACAAAATGGAGACGGGACTGACATGGTGCAGTATTCATGAACTATGATCTAAACAGATAAACGTGCGGGTGTATATCACGAAACGTTACAAACTATGTAACATGCTCAGCTGTTATAATATTGTTCAACATCTACACACACACACACACACACACACACACACACACACACACACACACACACACACACACACACACACACACACACACACACACACACACACACACACACACACACACACACACACACACACACACACACACACACACACACACACACACACGTATTGCGCGCGTGTATGTGTGTGATGTTTGCTTGTATATACTGGGCTATTCGCCATTTGTAAAACGAGAATGTGCTGTTCCTACAGTAAGAAGAGAGCTCCTGTGTCGGTTTGATTCTAAAATAATTATGGACATGTCGAAGAATATTCGCACGAAAGTGTGAGCAATTGCATAAATGTTCGTCCCTCTCAATACAAAAGTAATACCCATTCACACATATAATTTTGTATGGCTTACCGTTTGCCTTTTTTCCACGGATTGAATTTGTTCTTGCATTTGTCGTTGCAAATCTTCAAATCTTTTTTGCAGTTTTCAACGCCAGATGTAGGACAACGTCTGATGCAAGAGTTGAACTGTTTTTTACACATATCCATGCACGATCGGTAAATGGAGGCAAAGCTCCTGCCGCTGGAACACGGCCTCACCATCAAAGCGGTTGAGAGAAGGATTAGCATCTAAAAGAATATGAATGGGTTAAATATCGATTCGTGACAACTGTTTTGACGTGGTGGTACCATCGTCCGTACCATCGTCGTCGATGGTGGCGGACACGTCAGTGAACGAATTTGTTTACATACAGACATACATACATACATACATACATACATACATACATACATACATACATACATACATACATACATACATGCATACACACACATACACATACATACATAATACATGCATGCATGCGTACGTACGTACATACATACATACATACATACATACATACATACATACATACATACATACATACACACATACATATATACATACAAACCATAAAGATAAAACGACTTATGCAATTCTGGTAAGATAAACAGAAAAATTGCATAATGTGACACTGACATACTTACGATATTGAGCTTCATGTTGCTTGGAAAGCCTTAGCGAGGGCCACAGAATATGTGTATGTTTGTTTGACTACGATTAGTTAAACCTCGTCAAGCCTTTGACATCGTTCGCGTTCAACAAACCGGTGATATCGTTTGCGTCCAGCAAACCAGTGCTCACGCTTGAGAATTGCAGGTAACTCCTGTACATATCAATCGATGATTCGCAGTGTTAAGTATAATGTAAACATGTGCTCATTATTTTCTCACTGAACGCATGATTGTTATATTTGGAGGCGGTCGCACACGTAAACTATGTTCTTCCCGGTCATGGTCCAGGACATTGTAAATTTGGAACATATTTCAGTTTTCGAGGCTTTTCGTGACATTATCTACAGTCATGACCATTTTCTTAAACTAGAGAGCGCCCCTTGTTAAAATCAATGATTTATGTAACTGTGAGATTTTAATAAAATGTAATTTTATGCAGCGGTTTGTGTTGAGTTGCTTTCGGTTTATAAAGGACAAAGAGATAGAAAAAGAATATGTCATAAACATGAGAGAGCATTAATTTAGGCATCCATTCGCATTTAACGTACACATGTCTATGGTCTTTCCAAAAGACTGTCGCTATCCCGCATACTTTGAAATTGTTATAAATTGTATACATGGTTAAACAACTTTTCCACAGGGCCAGCGAAGGGCTCGAAACGATTCCTTTCCACACCGAAGCATAGTGGCATGTGCAATAATGCATACACTGGTTATTAGTCGACAGTGGATGGGACAGTGTTGTGTCATTTCAATCCGACAGAGTTTGGCGTATTGCAATAGCGACAGACAGAGACAAGAACAGAAATATAAAGAGAAACAGAGAAAGAGGAGGAGTAAGCTGTTGACAAAGAGAGACACTGAGAGAGGGGGTTAAATAGATAGTTACATCGATAGATGGGAAGAGAGGAGGAAAGAGAGATGTGTAGATAGATAGATATATTGATACAGAGAAAGAGAGAGAGAGAGAGATAGAGAGAGAGAGAGAGAACACAGAGAAGAGAGAGATACGTGAGACATAGACAGATAGACAAAGAGACAGACAGAAAGACTGACGGTCGTCATAAAGAATAAGAGAGAGAGAGAGAAGAGAGAGAGAGAAGAGAGAAGAGAAAGAGAGAGACATACACACAAACAGACATACAGACATGCAGACAGACAGACAGACAGACACACAGAAGGATGGACATTATAAAGAATTAGAGAGAGAGAGAGAGAGAGCGAGAGAGAGCGAGAGAGAGCGAGAGAGAGAGAGAGAGAGAGAGAGAGAGAGAGAGAGAGAGAGAGAGAGAGAGAGAGAGAGAGAGAGAGAGAGAGAGAGAGAGAGAGAGAGAGAGAGAGAGAGAGAGAGAGAGAGAGAGACAGCACTTCTTAACTTTAGGGGATTGCAGACATTTCTACCTCAAAGTTTTACCTTACATGTGGTTGACTCACACGTGTCCTTCATCTGACATCCGGGCGCCCACGATAAGCTATTCGACCCTTCTGTGTCCACTCTACTTTACCCTGATCTGCTCGCCGATATGCCTCACATGTGTATCCAATATCTTGTTATACTCCTCTTTTCTGAGATAACACATGACACTAGTTCATCAATCACCGTCTCCTGGTCTAGTCCACCACTCTTTAAATATGTAATATAAATAACATGAAACACCCCTAAATCGGGTAATACACCGATCATTGCCTACTTAATTCTGTAAGATAAACAAACCCACGCCGTAGGTAAGATCAAGGACATGCTTGAGCAAACAAATTGCATAATACTGGTCGGCTCTAACAAAGGCCGATGTATGCCTTCGTACATGAAAGGTGTAACTAATAAATAAACATACATACTATGTGGTATTGTGTGAATCAACTATTATATCTTTGTTACTTTGTTCTCGCGAGGCCTAGTACACGTTGCAACGGCTGCAGTCAATATTATTTCCATGTATTTAATTGTTTGCATTTATCTTTACAATGAAACTTTTATCAGCAACACTTATTTCTTATAATAATAAAACACGTTTCCATGAAAACCAGTTATTTCACGCTACAATGTATCTTTTTTCATGTATCTGATTCTACTAACCGGCGGGCGTGATTCTATTAAGCGGTGCATTTTAGCACAACGAAAAGACGGATTGATTTCGTTCCAACCATGTTGATTCTACCAAACATAAGGCTTAAAATACTGTACATCCAAAATGTTAAACACGTTGCGGGTCAATACCGATCATGGGCATGACTTCACTCTTCTCTCCGATCACATGACTTCACTCTTCTCTCCGATCACATGACTTCACTCTTCTCTCCGATCACATGACAAAGTTACGAGATTTCACCAAGGATGAGTTTTCAGCGTTTTCGTTTTCATTTCAATTAATGTTTGACCAAACATTAAGTATTGTAATAATTTTTCTGATGATTTCACAGAAACAACAAACAAAAGGTACACAAACGAAGTAGCATGTTGCAGTGGATACGAATTGAGGAAGGACCTTGAAGCGGGGTCCACTGTCCCTTTATATACATACCCGGGCATACACGACGTACTGTTCACGCAAACAACTTTCGACGCAGCGTTGACTATAACGGGTTTTCAAAACATTGATGCACGCAGTATGAAAAACAAAGTGCAAAGGTTCCTACAATGGATTCGGCTTAACAGAAAAACTTCGGACCGGAGCAATTTCATTACATTAAGTGGCTGATTCACTTAAGACTCCGTCCCAACCAATATATCTGAATCAACTAAGCAGCTGATTTTGTTATCCCTTATTCAGTTATGTGGATTCCACCGTATTGAGTTGGAATGCAAATTTATGTGAACAAATATTTGCCATTGTCCGGTAGATGTGAATCACAGTGAAGTGACGTTTAGTGAAGTCGACAAAGATTATGATACGTTCTTGATAAGAACCATTTCAAATGAAGATGATCAGTATAATACCAGTGAGTGATATGATGTGGAAACGGTAAAGAACTGTCGAGCTCTGGCTGCGAGAACCGTTGAATTTTGGCTGCGAGAACGTTTGAATTCTGGCTGCGAGAACCGTCGAGTTCTGCAAGAACCGTCGAGTTCTGGCTGCGAGAAATGTCGGGTTCTACGAGATCGACCAAGTCTGGTTACCACCGAAAATAGCGTTATCGGATGTGCAGTGAAACAATGCCGCAAAAAGCATAATATAGTATACCATCCAGATAAAAGTGCCTAAAATTTACCATGCAAGAGTAAATTATAATATTTCATATATTTTCATGAATCACTCACATATTTATTCTCACAGATGACAACAAATTAATGAGAAAAAATCACGTAAATGTTACCAACGTGAAAATGCTTAAAAACTAAATTTACAGTTAATTAAGACGACAATGCCATTCTGACGTCGCTGCATCTTTTGTTGACCAACCGTAGGTCGCCGTCGACGGTGTGGCGCCAGTTCATTCTCGGTCTTCCTCTCCTTCTCTGACCAGCTGGTGTCCATCACAGTGCTTGCTGGACAGCTCTAGTAGGTGGGAGCCTCATGACGTGGCCAATCCAGCTCAAGCGTCTTCTACAAATGATTGCGGGACGCCAGAGGTTGATCTGATCATATCCGGACCTCTTAATTCGTCATTCGTCACATAAAAATGAAATTCCCATAAATATTTATTTGGACCTTTCCAAAGCATTGGAACCCTGGATCGTAAGATAGTACTATATAAATTAGAATAGTATGGCGTAAAAGTAGTAGCTTTAATTTTAATTAGAAATGATTTAACAAATAGAAAACAATTATACGGGATGTCGAATCAGAAATGCCTAATATTTCAACAGACGTACCTCAAGGTTCGATTCTAGGCCCACTATTGTTTATTATGTACATTAATGATTTTGTCAAAAGTTTAACTTCGTAATGTATGCCGATGATACCACCCTCTCAAGTACCCTTGACACATTTTCCACGTATGAACAAAATGGACACGTAGTTATAAACACAGAATTGAACAAAAGCAGTGAATGGCTAAAACTTTTTAAAAAATTATCTTAACCTAAACAAAACTAAGTACATGCTTTTTAAAACAGCCAGAAGAAAAAGTGTGACGTCCCATTACTAATCATAGATAATACTACTATTGATAGAGTGGCTGACTTAATTTTCTTGGAATAAATTTGAATGAACAATTTAACTGGAAAAGTCACTTTGTTGACAAAATTTCAAACAAGTTTTCAAGGACGTTAGGTATTCTAAATAGACAAAAACGATTGTTACCTCTGTATGTAAACATATTATTATACAACACACTGATACTGCCACACGCTTGGGGCTACACATATTATCGAATTCAGACTCGTCAAAAGAAACGTGTCCGAATTATTAGTGTAAGCAAATATAACGCTCACACTGAACCACTGTTTAAAAGTCTTAAGTTATTAAAAGTAAAACACATTCAAATTACAAGAACTAAAACTATTATAAATTCGCTTACATAGCAGTGTGTACCGATAAGAGTCTCAGATAGAGGCCGGTAGAAGAGAGCATTATTTGGAATTATTTATTAACTAATTGAATTCTAATGAATTTTTCGGTGTTGTGGAATTGGAAATATACTACAAGATATAATATAATATGATTTCGTGCAATCGTTGTTGTTATTCCTGTTAAATAAAACGTGTATTAGTCATTTCTTAAAATTTAAAGGATATTCAAGTGTTTACCAATAAAAAAATACACCGTCTAAATGTTTTTAAAAATGTATAATAATATTTTTTTAATAATAAAATTTTCCACATGCACATAAGTAATGCTGTTTGCCGTAGCAATGCACTGTACATGTCACTAAGCAGTTCTTCGTGTCACACTAGTCCTTCCACTCTTTTTATCTGTACGACTGTGCGGCCATGGCCACCCACGGCATTAACTTTGAATTCAGTCTTCTGCCACATTAACTCTTTCTTCTTTAGCGGCATTCCGTTTTGAAAATGGGAGGTCAGCAGCGTCTTCTCCAACGCAATCTCCTCAAACAAAACTATATTTTTGGCGTTGTTTTCGGCTATTTACTCTTCGGCGGCGAAGAAACATTTTACTTGGCATGTTTACGGCAATGATTACGTGTGAGTTGCCGCCAACTTCATCTACGCCTGCGCACTTCGCTGATATGCTTGGGATCCCCGGATCTCCTGGTCTAAAAATTGCACTATATCGAACGTCGGGATAATCACGCTAAAATGTCAGACTTCGTTGTCTCAGTCAAACGTAGGGTCCGTGCAACTGGAGACTCTTTGCAGAAGGATTCGTGCACTATGTGGCGTAAACATTGTGCGTGATGCAGAAGGTGTCATGTATATGTGCTTAACTGGCATTGTGTGATGCATAATTGTTGCTCTGTGAACTTTGTCCATTCTGGAGGAAAGAACTAGTGCATAACTCTTCAAACCCATTGCAAGGCATTTTGGTGAGAGACAGCATAATTCACTTCATAAATGTAGGTGTGCGCGAAATTTTTTTCTGCAAATGTTTTCCAATGTCCATACATCGCAAATTAACGACGGCCAAAGTCTCGACGTTTAATGTCCCGGACTTTGGTATTATCTGAGACTTTCGGTTGTATCGGTTCAAGCATCAGACCCCAGGAGACCCACCGCAGAGTTGAGTTAATTACCCCAGATATCACACTACGGTGCGCGAACGGCGTTTGACCCGTGCGCGGGGATCTTACTACTGCACGTTACTCCGTCCGCGCTCTCTGTCGAACTGAATTTACGCCACGTTGTGCCGCCTTGTTTCGGTGATATAACAAACATATTAGGTTGCTTTCTTCAGAAAGAAAATGTATATTAAAGCAACTGCTGTGTCTCTTGGAAGTGTTTGTGCGGCTTTGTTCAGTTTATCACTGAAGAACCTGTGATAAAGTATAAGGGGCTCAGTACCACAGAGGTTAGAACATCGGACTCTCCATTGAGAGGAAGGGGTTTCGAAGTGTGTGTGCGTGCGTGCGTGCGTGCGTGCGTGTGTGTGTGTGTGTGTGTGTGTGTGTGTGTGTGTGTGTGTGTGTGTGTGTGTGCGTGCGTATGTGTGTGTGTGTGTGCGTGTATGCGTGCGTGCGTGCGTGCGAGTGTGTGTGTGTGTGTGCGCGCGCGTAGCCATAAACCAGGCTGGTTCGTTATATTATGTTGCTTGGCAATTACCATGGCGTCAATTACACACTTTTTGCTTGATTGGTTAGGTTTTAATTTAAGTTTGACAATAATCTACTTGCTAACTATGTTCTGTCTACTAAGCTCGCATGAAACCAAAAAAGCCTGCCACCTAGCGAATACACAGAACACTAGATAAATAAACAATAAGACTCAGTGCTAATATCCTGCTGTAAGTTCCTTTTCGCAGCTGTCAGTTTCTTTTTACAGAAAACTTTACTACAACTATGTCAGATATTACGTTATGTATGTAAATTATGTAAAGGTATCACTTTATCTTTATATATTATATATATATATATATATATATATATAGATATATATATATATATATATATATATATATATATATATATATATATATATATATATATATATAAATGTAAACGATAGTTTAATATACTAACATAAATACGTCAATATGTACCAAGACCAAGTTTCTGAGAGTAAGTTAATTTCAAATACTGCCTCTGATTTACTTTTGTAAAATTTTTCTTTATATATATGTGTGTGTGTGTGTGTGTGTGTGTGTGTGTGTGTGTGTGTGTGTGTGTGTGTGTGTGTGTGTGTGTGTGTGTGTGTGTGTGTGTGTGTGTGTGTGTGTGTGTGTGTGTGTGTGTGTGTGTGTGTGTGTGTGTGTGTGTGTGTGTGTGTGTGTGTGTGTGTGTGTGTGTGTGTGTGTGTGTGTGTGTGTGTGTGTGTGTGTGTGTTTGTACGTGCGGGCGGGCGGGCGGGCGGGCGGGCGGGCGTGTGCGTGTGCGTGTGCGTGTGCGTGTGCGTGTGCGTGTGCATGTGCATGTGCATGTGCGTGCGTTAGTGGGTGCGTGCATGCGTGCGTGCGTGCGTGCGCGTGTGTGTGTGTGCGCGCGCGCGCGCAGCCATAAACCAGGTTGGTTCGTTATATTATGTTGCTTGGCAATTACCATGGCGTAAATTATGCACGCACTTTGCATAATGAATAAACATGTGTTATAGTATTGTATGACTAATTGATGTATAACTGCATCACGTTGTTCTCACATCACAAGTAATAGAACACTGTATTGGTTTCTGTACCAGTGAAACTTTGCATATATAACACAAAGACGCATACATTTAAAACTAGCAGCGCACACGCTTTATTGACAAACACCAGAGAGTGCATTATTACGATTGGACATGGTGAGTTGTACGTTGGATTTCAACGTCTTGATTTAATTTTAAATGTTCAGTTCAATGGTTGATTCGAATACTGTCAATATAAATGTGTCTGCTTCTGGGCCTAATAACAAGGCTGTGTCTAGCACGTGTAACGCCAGAACACCGGTTTTTGACCAGCTTCAAATCCAAAGTGGTTTTTCTCGACCCTCAATTTTAATGCACTGATCGTGTAGCCGCCCCCGACCACAATACCGACGTGACCTTCGACTCCCACGACGTCGCCTCGACTGGAGGAAGTGACGTGGATCCAACATCCGCTAGCTTTCAAAGCGGGTGATTTAGGGTTTCTCCAATCCCATGTACCGATCGGACTATACTTATTGTATCTGTAATTGGAAACGCCTGCATCATAATATCTATCATCAATGATAAAAGTGTGTCTTAGTTTTCATATCCAGGAATTGTACATCAACATGGGATATATAATATACCAATTGTTATTTCAATAATAATAATGATACTGCTACTGCTTCAAATAATAATAATAACAATAAAAAACACCAACAATATTTTAATAATACAAGTATCGATAATAACATAGACGGCAAGCGTACTATAGATTTACGTCCTTTTAATGGAACCGTAAATGTCAATGATATGACCACACGGCACATTAACTGATGCTTTGGCCCAGATAATACTGGCAGGGACTGGACATGTTCACATATAAAAATTAGGATACCGAAAAGAAGAAAAAAACTTCCATACATATATATGTGTGTGTGTGTGTGTGTGTGTGTGTGTGTGTGTGTGTGTGTGTGTGTGTGTGTGTGTGTGTGTGTGTGTGTGTGTGTGTGTGTGTGTGTGTGTGTGTGTGTGTGTGTGTGTGTGTGTGTGTGTGTGTGTGTGTGTGTGTGTGTGTGTGTGTGTGTGTGTGTGTGTGTGTGTGTGTGTGTGTGTGTGTGTGTGTGTGTGCGTGTGCGTGTGCGTGTGCGTGTGCGTGTGCGTGTGCGTGTGCGTGTGCGTGTGCGTGTGTGTGTAACATGATTTTATGATAACAATGATCAGAAAGTGTATGCACCATTCAAATCTGTCTGGGGTATGCAAAACATATGACTTTTCTAAGAGTTTGCTTACATTTGAGGAACTGTCCCACCAGCCTTCTCGACCATATCGGCTACGAAAGCATTGCACTTCCATTTCCCTACGCCGAAATCGATACTGTGGTAGGAATCACGCGCCCATTTTGTGCTGCCAGCCCTATACTCAGCTTCTGCATTCCGGGCAATCTTTTCCCTTGTAGAAACTTCAGCGCTCTTTGCATCTTTTAACTGAAATTGGTATACAACTGATTTAGACAAATCATATACAAAAATTATATGTAGAAGCGTAATCGTTTTCTAAAAAATCAAATTGCAACGCTGAGTATGTCCAACAGATGCCAATGTGGTCTTGGGTCAAAGATACGGCTCGAGAAAAAATGTATTCAACAGTTTGTGATGAATTGAGCCTCAATGATAGTAACTTCGACCTATTGCCCCAATGGCCCGAGTCGTCGTTCTCCTAAATACTGTTGTCATACCCGAAAATACAGTGTCGACCTGAGTTTCTCTCACAGAAAACAGTGAATGACTCTTTTCACATTTAGTGACTCGATTACAACATTGACAGTTGCATTATTCCTGCAACTTTCATCCCAGTACTGTGTTTGTTATGCTATGTTGTCGCTCGCATTCATAAAAATAGTTATTTAATTACTGCCTCGGAAAGTTTCATACACTTAATACGTCACGATGTATAAACGACATGTGAATTTCATAAGTTACAATTAATCAATCGCCAATAGCCAATATATTATACAATGGACGCGCTAAACCTCGATGTTGTTGGTGAAAGTATACCTGTCATCCAAACAACACACACAGTGGGCGCGACAACACATGCAGAAACAACTCAAAATTCGTAAGCATGTCTTTAGCTTCTCTACTCACGCAAGCCAAAGTCGTAACCACAAGCCAGCAAAGAAGTACCAGTGCCAGAGACAGCGTCGTCTTCATCTTGTCGCCGTTTGCAGTACAGTTGCGTGCCTGTCCTTTCTTTGAGTGAAGACATCCTGGTGTGCTCGCCGTTTTATGCGAAACATGTGACATTCAACAACGTTTTTCACGACGGGGTGTTGTCGTATTTAGTATTTATTGTTGCTGTGTTGTCTCCCCGTCATCAAATCTTAGATACCATGATGCATATACAGAGTGATTAATATTGATTCATGTTCGTTTCAATGGAACCGTTGCCGAAATAGTATTCGTATACTTTTAAAAGTATTCATATTCTAACTTGAATACTTTATAAGCGGCAATACTTTGCCTATTAACTCCCTGTACGTGTCTCCTTCTGTGTTATGCATACATCAAACGAACCGCAGCCTTTTAAGTTGAATTATGATATGTGAACGGCCCCTAAGTTATTTAGTGTTTAGTCGTAGTAGCAGTGTTACTTCACTTTGATGTGTTCCACTTGCGCACCTGTAACATGCTGTCCAAATCACTTTGCAATGATCTGGTGGGACAACAAGTTATAACAATAGTATGTGTATTTCATGACATGATTCTACGTTATATATTTGACGTCGTATAACAACACGATTGTTTAATGTTGTGAACTTTCAAAATATAATGTATATGTTCATAAGTTTGAAGCATCAAGAGCTGCTTCCAGCTATTCTCATTGTAAAATTGAAAATAAATAGCCAATATGCATGATTTTGTAATCTACGTTACGGCATTTTTACGTTATTTACGTTATTTTGATGTCTTCCATTATACATCAGCCAAAGTAGTGTTGAGCGACACACTATATGCTAGGCTCAACAAGCCTTTCTTTAAGCTAATACGTTTGGACGCAAAAGCTAATTTAATCAAAGCATTGCACATTATGACAGGACAAGCTACTGCAACATGATAATTGTGTTAGGCATGAGTGCAGGCAGTTATTGTTGTAGATGACATAATGAATTCATTCAAAACCCCATACAAAAATTCCATAACTGGGCTGAATATTCGCAAAATTATTCTTACGATAAAGGTAAGAAAATTAACACAGACAGACATCTCGGACTATAATAATTCCAGCCAATTTGTCATCGGAAAAAGCCCGGTTGACGTAGAATGGCTGTCAGTGCAAGAAGAGCAACGGAAATATTAACATGCTTTATGTTATTGGCTCTTCTTGACAATCCATTATGTGCAGGCTCGTTTGAGTCGGGAATGTTGCTGCAGACACGGGATTCGGTGTGCCAAAGATATTTTTTAATGCACGCAGTATGTGGTGTTGTTGTTTTTTTAACATCATATATTTTCGGCAATTTACGAGTGCTCATTTGCATGCCGACAGCAACTGAATGTTAAATAATGCAACACTTGAGAACGCTACGTGCCTACCACCCGTGTGCAAAATAAATACATCTTCGCCTAAACTCGACAAACCGGCGCCTTCGTAAAGTGGAAATTTCCACAGAATGCTAGAGTGTCGGAGCCTACTGACCTATATGGAACAGTGACGTATGATCTGACGCCTAAACAAAGACAACGGGCGACGTTAGCGCTACACTGTCAAAGTCTTTTTCTTGCGTATGATTCAAGGGGGAGGGATAAATTACGTGCCTCATGTTATGCCCGAAGCCAGGCCCTTTTTGCAATTCAGTGGAAAGTCTGACAAAAAAAATTGTGTTTCAACTGCGGACAATATGTGACTGAAATTGCATGTATATATGGTCAACTTCGTTACAATGGTTGCAACTGTCTACTAGATACCCAAGCTATTGATTGCGTAGCTCTTTATATGTCCTGCATTAATATACATGAAACACACTTTACTACTTACTACTTACATAAATTAATTACCATTTTACCTTCATTTAGGCACCAAAGACTAAAACGTGCTATTTCGCAACTCCCTGGACAACTCGACAAGATTGAAATGGGAGTTACATCCCATCTGCTGGTGAAGTGTTCACAGCTACAGACACACAGGCAGACAGGCAGGCAGGCAGTCATATTTACTTATTTATTAATTTATTTATTCTAACGAACAATTATGGAGAACTAATGCATAATACAATCCATGGTGGCATTGCGGGTAGATTATTTGCAGATCGCTATAACCAAAAATCTCTGAGAAAAGTAGACGGAGGCGAGCCAAATGTGCAGGTCACTGTTCCAGAAGTAAAGACGTGGTGAGAGCTGGTTACTTGGCAACCAAAGCATGTATAAAGTAGAAAAGGGAGACCAGGGAGACCAGGGAGACCAAGGAGACCAGGGGGACCAATGAGACCAGGGAGACCATAGAAGAAGAAGAAGAAGAAATGTTTCTATTTGACCCATCATACATTTAACATAATACAATTATATATCCACGTTAAATTATAATTTTAAATAATACTGGTGTATATGGTTGTAAGTAAACATGGCATATATTAAGGTAAACAAACAAATAGGGTCAGGAGACTCCTCTAAGACTTTGATAATCGCTATCGAGGAGCCACCTTGCAAAATAAAATTAAACTAAATCAGTTGGTCAAACATATATAATTCTTCCGAGAAGAGAAGAAGAAGAAAAACAAAAACATAATAATAATATCATCTCTGATTGTGTGAGTGTGTATGAGTGTGCGCGTGAATGTGCTTGTTCGTGTGCATGTGCGTGTTCGTGTATTACTGTTTTCGTTTGATTATGCATGTTTGCAGCTTAGGCGCCTTTTAGTATAAGGGTGACAGGTGGTTGTATGTTTTAATGTTGCATACATATATAGCAATTTTGCCTCGTGCATGAATCTTGATAATTTTGTAAAAAAAATAAAGTTTTGCATACTGAGCAAATCCTTGTAAGCTGTGTGTATTAAGCTTTTCCTTAACTATAGTGGGAATATTATTAAGTAAAAATGGTAAATTATGCCGAAGACATTTGTTTGCAAATTTGTCGTTAGTTTTATAAGTATATATTTCATTCTTGATTAGTAATAATTATGTACGTCATAGTTGAAGATTATCCTCCAGTTTTGTAAATAAACTGGTAAATTTCTATGTAAATATTTATAATAAAATTTTAATTGTTCTTATTTAAGAATGTCATCTACTTTTAACATGCTGAGTTTTTTTATGGAGTGGCTCTGTGTGGGAATTATAATTGCTTAAGATAATAATTCTCAAAGCTCTTTTGAAGATTTATTATTCTATTTGTTTGAAAACCCCAAGCCATGATGCAATAATTAATGTGTGGTACAATTAAAGAATTATATAATAACGTTTTAATGTGTTGTGATAACACATGTTTTAATTTATTTAAAATACCAATCTTTTTAGAACATGCGTTTGAAATTTTTTTCAGTATATCTTTTCCAGTTCAGATTTGTATCAATAATTAAACCTAAGAAATTAAATTCCTTAACTTGTTCAATATTTATATTATCTATCTTCCGAGTAAGCGCCTGAACATTTTTAGGTTATTTTTTCATGATAGTATCCATAATTGTGAAATACGGTTGATGATCAGATAATTTTTTTATTAATATTCCTGCTGTACTCTCTAATATGTATTTTGTTAAATTACAAAATAAATGATCAATTAGTGTGCCAGTACAGGTTATAAACCTGGTAGGAAGAGTGATTTCGGGGAAGAGACTAAATGAAGTTAACATGTCAAAGAACCTGCTACAATGTTCTTGTTAATTTATTTTTAGCATATTTATATTTATAGTCCCCTGCTTGAATAAGATTATTTTTTTATGATTTTGCATAGATGATATGACTGTTGTAAATTCACTAATAAATTCATTAGAATTTTCATGGCCTTGGAGGTCGGTATATGTTTCCTATAGTGATCGTCTGTGGTAAGCCTCCTCCATTTACTTGTATTATTTGCCCCTCCCACTGTTTATACGTGTTTAATTTCATATTTAATTCATAATTAAATTGTCGATCTATATATGTTATTAATCCACCTTTTTTTGCTGCAGCTTTTTCCTTGGGATATACAGTCATATCCACTTAATTGTATTCATGATAAATCATCCGTATCAGATAACCAGCTCTCTTGGAGACATATTATACTAAATTTGAAATTTAAGGAAGATAAGTCATTTACAAATGCCTCGAGTTCACAAAACTTTGCATTAATTGATGGTATGTTAGAACTTAAAATACTAAAATGTTATTGTTTTTAGCTATTGAATAAAACAATCATAATATGAAGATCAGCGTATCATAGGCAGTTCATCATTTTCATTATTATTATTATTACTATTAATATCTAAAATATTATTTAGACAATTTGTTTTCAATACCACCTGTATATAAGAGAAAGGTTTCGTCAGTTATCATGTATTTGCATTTTCAATTTGGTTAACAATATATTTTATTGTGCAATAATGTTTTAATAAAATCGGACATAAAATTAAGGCAGACAAACCACTATACACATGTGAGGTATTTTGGAGATGAGTGTGTTTGTGCGTGTATATATCCTGTGCGACAGCTGTCCAAGCAATTGCAATAGATCTGATAGAATACATTAAAAAATAAAAGCAATATGCTCTTGCATAGGCGTTAACTGTACGCCTAAGAAGATAAGAGGCGAATTCATTATTATCACAAATGTGGTACTTCGCCTTATTGAAAACAATCATGACACATATTATATCAGTTATTGCTCTTTCAGCAATCAATACCATGTAGCCGGTATGGCAAATGTATTAGCCACCTAGTCAGGCGCAGCAGTTTTCGATGTAAAACTGCTGTAAAGTAATGTATTAGCAGCACAACATGGCAGTTTTGCAGTAAAATGAATAATGTAGTGCATATAATGTATTAGCAACACAGTGAAAATATATATATTTTTGTAGTAAAACGAATGATGTATTTTCAAATAATGTATTAGCAACATACTAAAAAATACAAAAACATTATAATAAATAATAAATTTGCAGTAAAACGAATAATATATAAGCAGCTCAGTCAACTATACTGCAGTTTTGCAATGAAACAAATAATGTGTTAGTAACAAAGTCAAATACACGCATGTGTGCTCATGTGAATGCCATTCATGAATAGTCACCAAGCAGATTCTGTGTTGCGCTATACTATTACCAACACTGCTTGTCCGCGACTACAAAGCCACCCGCGGGCTCAGTCAAAGCAGGCCGTCTTGTATGTGGGGACGCTTGGCCGAGTAATTGCCTAGTGGGCCGTTTCGACAGTCGTAAACCAGGTACTGCTATTCCACTGCAACTAAAACCACCAGTGGGCTAAACCGAGCAGGCCGTCCGGTATGTGGTAACGCTTGACCGAGTACTACCTAATGGGGCACTCCGTATTGACAAATTTGTCATTAGTCACTAGTATACAGCCACATGTTATCATTTAAGAAAACTCGGCATCGACTAAAGTGTTGTTGTCTTAATATAGACGAAGGTCGTCATCTGATGTTTTTTCGTTTACCTTATTTGCCAGGTCCTTCACCGGGACTTTCCCGTTGAACGTCCAACAGTCCGTCAGCTTCTTTAGTTTCTTTAGCTTCCTCGTTTCGAACGCCAGTTTCTATCGTCGCGCAGTCAAGTCCTCGTTCAGGAAGAGTTGTGCGTTTCGTTGTTGCGTGTTATGTTTATTTCATGTGAACCGGGCGCGATACACGTTATCCCGAATTCGTTCAGTTCGAAATCTGACGATGATGGGTCGACTGCCGGTAGGCTTTCAACCCAAGCGATGGCTCCTCTCTGGGTCGTGCAGTGAGAGTGGAGGGGTGACACCCATCTTATCGCTCTCGCCTGTCTCAGGAACCCCGTGAATTCGTAAGTTGGACCTACGTGTGTATTGTTCTAGGTTGTCGCTGCTTTCTTCGAGTGCGTGTATCTTCTTCTCTAGCTCAACGATACGCATGTCCATCGAAAACCTGTTTGGTCAGGTTTTCGATGTGTGCGTTCAGCGAATCGATCTTGTCCGCTAGATTGCATGGGTACAGAGCTTTTTTCAACTTTGCAACTACTGCGTCATCATTTAATAGTTCAATAATTCGTAGCGCAAGCACTTCCCCTGAGTCGTCTGTGTGACTGCTGCTCCATGTTGGCTTAGGAGGCATTGCAGGACTCAGTACACAACGAGTTGTTGGGGCGTGTCAATACCCTTTCACTTCTTGCGTGGCAGTACTGTATCACTTCATGTTTCCAGTATGTCTGTGTAATAGCAGTGCACATTCGTGCATACAGCTTGCCCATTTAACGTTCGCAGCGCCTCTTACTTTCCTGATAATCACGTCATATTCGGAACTGTGCAGAAGGACAACAACATTAAGCCGCCATCTTGAAGAAAGATAGAGACCAGGGAGACCAAGTAGACCAGGGAGACAAGGGAGACCAGGGAGACCAGAGAGACCGTGGGTACTAGGGAGACCATGTAGACAAGGGAGACCAAGGATACCATGGAGACAAGGGAGACCATGGAGACCGTGGAGACTAGTGAGACCATGTAGACCAGGGAGACCAAGGAGACTAAAAAGACGAAGTAGACCAGAGAGGCCAGGGAGACCGTGGAGACTAGGGAGACCATGTAGACCAGGGAAACCAAGGAGACCAGGGAGACCAAGGAGACAAGGGAGACCAAGGAGACCAGGGAGACCATGGAGACCAGGGAGACCAGGGAGACCGTGGAGACTAGGGAAACCATGTAGACCAGGGAGACCATGGAGACCGTGGAGACTAGGGAGATCATGGAGACCAGGGAGACCATGGAGACCATGGAGACCGTGGAGACTAGGGAGACCATGCTAATCGTATTCAAAACATGTTGAGTCAGTATTCGGGATAACAATGTCGGAACTTGGAAAAGCTATGCTGATGTATGGTGAAGAAATATCATACAATAATATAATACACCCAACTCCCAGGTTGCCCTTCCAGTCAGTTTTGTCTACCTCTGCTCGACACATCCTTCCCTTTTGGTGTTGCGTTTCTCACGTATCACACGTTATGTACGGCTGTTCTCTACTGTTTGGTTGACGTATGTACGTAAGTGCGCAAAAAGAAACGGTACGCCAGACTAGTTCTAGAAAATGTCTTGGCTTGGTGGTAAAAGCCCATGGTATCGGGGATGGCATAATTGACTGGATAGAACAATGGCTGACTGACAGAAGACCGCGTGTTGTAGTAGATGGAGAAGTTTCAAACTGGAAATTAGTTTTGAGTGGGGTACCACAAGGATCAGTATTAGGACCTTTATTATTCTTAATATATATCAGTGACTTGGACGACAGTATAACAAGCAACGTACTGAAATTTGCGGATGACACAAATTTGCTTAGAAATGTTAACACTTATTGTGATAAACAACATTTACAAATCGATCTAGACAGATTAGTAAAAAGGTCTGAGCAAAGGCAGATGTTGTTAAATTTTGGGAAATGTAAATGCCTACATATACGACATGGGAACTTGGATGTAAACAATAAAATGGGAGGTTTTGTTCTGGGTACTACTATAAAAGAAGAACTTAGGAGTTACAACAAGCGCTGATATGAAAGTATCAGAGCAGTGTGGTATTGCAGCTTCAAACGGTAATCATATTCTTCCGTTGATTTGGAGAAAAGCAAGAAAAAAGGCTAATGATACCTCTGTATTAAACAATAGTTAGACCTCATTTAGAATACTGTACACAAGCGTGGAGACCATATCGTAAAACAGATATGGATACGCTTGAACGCATACATGATTCCAGAACTAAGAGACCTTAGTTATGAAGAACGCCTGAAATAATGTGGCTTAGCAACTCTAGAGACAAGGAGGTTAAGAGGAGATCAGATTGAAGTGTTTTCAAGATATTGAATGGGTATGAAAATATTTATATAAATATGTTTTTCTCACTCAAGAAAGATAGCAGAATTAGAGGACATGAGGTAAAATTAGAAAAGGCTCAGTGTAGATTGGATATCAGGAAGTACTCGTTCTCACAGAGGACAATAAATGAAAGGAACAAATTGTCTACGTACGGATTGTGTAACTGCTAGCAGCGTGAATATGTTTAAAAACAAGGATGACACATACCTCAGGAGGGCGGGTTATAAGTAGTTGAACATTGTTGGACTCTCGATAAGCCAATGGCTTCCTTGTCCACTTGCCATCTGGGCCTTTGGCTTGGATGGTAAATCTTGTTAAATACATACATACATACATATATACATAGATACATACATGCATACATGCATACATATATACATACATACATACATACATACATAGATTCATACATGCATATATACATACATGCATGCATGCATGCAAACATACATATATATATATATATATATATATATATATATATATATATATATATATATATATATATATATATATATGTTTAATGTATGCAACCCACCAAAATGCGTTTAATAAGACTGAAATGATAATTTGTATTATATATATATATATATATATATATATATATATATATATATATATATATATATACTTATAATAAGACTGAAATCATAATTTGTATTATATATATATATATATATATATATATATATATATATATATATATATATATATAATACAAATTATCATTTCGGTCTTATTAAACGCATTTTGGTGGGTTGCATACATTAAACATGTTTATTCTAGTATCAAAAACTTTATATTCATAAATAAAAAAATAAACGAGGATCAGACAAACTCGTTCTAAGGATGGTCTACAGCATACAGCAGCCATTTGCTGCTGTATGCTGTAGATTCGTTTTTTCATGCGACATTTAGGGGGAATAAATCGTTCCTTGACGCAGTCACGAAAACAAAGACGATGCAAGAACCGGTGCTGAAAGGCAGCGTAAGTGTTAAAGTTATCCACCACACAGCGGTAGAAAGTTACCTAAATCTCCTGCGTGCGAACATCAGTCAGAACATCAAAGAGAGACGCTGTAGTGTAGTGACCGCCCTCAGTGTCAGCATAGAAAGTTCAGTTTGGCGTGATGTTCTGAAAAAGATGATTGAGGCCTCATCAGAACATAAGATTGTAATAAAAACAGCATTCAGACTAGTTAAATATAGCGTTTCCGAGTGCTGGAAATAATTAGGAACATGTTGCACAAATTGCAAAACCTACTGTGCACTTCAATGTACGAAATATAGTTTCAATCAAAAAATAATGTTATTATATTGTCTAGATATATTTTCAATTCAAACACTATACACAGTGGTATGCAGTTGAAATTCTGAGATTTCTGGGGGGAAAATGTATAGTTTACCAAATAAAAAGATGTGTAGAACTTGCGCATCAAATGTAAGTTATTGCAAAATGGTGTATAGCACCACTGGTGAAGAGAGTGTTCGTGATATTACAAAGCTATGCAATTAAGATTATAAAATCACATATCTGTCTTCTATGTGGAGTGGTATTCTTCCTAGCTCATCGAATGTCACACAATTTCTCTCTCTCGCTATCACCCTCCCCCAATTCTCTATCTCCGTCTTTCCCTCCTCCCCCTCTTCCCCCTCCCTCTGCCCCCCTCTCTCTCTCTCAATCCCCCCTCTCTCTATCTCTTTATGTCTCTACCTCTTTATCTCTCTACCTCTTTCTCTGTCTCTCCCTCTTTATCTCTGTCTCTCTCTATCTCTTTCTTTCTACCTCTCTCTCTCTCTCTCTCTCTCTCTCTCTCTCTCTTTCTGTTTCTCTCTCTTTTTTTACTCACACACACTCTCTCTCTCTCTCTCTCTTTCTTTATCCCTCTCTCCACCTCTCTGTCTCTCTCTCTCAATCTATCTCCCATATATCTCCCCCATTCAAGCTATCTATCTCAATCTCTATATCTTTATATATATATATATATATATATATATATATATATATATATATATATATATATATATATATATATATATATATATATATATATATATATATATAAAGATATATCAATCTCTCCTCTCTTTCCCTCTCTCTCTCTCTTTCTCTCCCTCTATTTACCACCCCCTCTCTCCTCCTTCTCTATCACCCCTCTCTTTCTCACCCACTTTCTCTTTTTCTTCTATATCATTTTCTCTCTTTTGCCCTCGCTCTACCTCTTCGCTCTCGCTCTCTCTCTCTCTTCACTCTCTCCCTCTCCACTCCTCTATCTCAGTTTCTCTGTCAATTTCTCTATCTCTCTCTCTTTCTCTCCCATTTCTCCCCCTCTCACTCTCGTCCACTCTCTCTCTCTCTCTCTCTCCAATCTCTCTCCCCCCTCTCTCTCTCTCTTTCTCTATCTAATTTATCTATCCCTACACTCCCCCCACTTCCTCTCTCTCTCCTCATTTCTATGCCTCTCTCTTCCCCTCTCTTCCCCCTCTCTCCCTCCATCTCCTCCTCTCTCTCACACACACCCTTTCTGTCCTTCTCCCTCTCTCTCATTCTCTCTCTCTCATTCCCTCATTCTCTATCTCTCTCTCTCTCTCGTTCTGACTATCCCACTTTATCTCGGTCCCCCATCTCACCCTTTCTTTCCCTCTTTCTCTCCCCGTCCATGTCTCTATCTCTTTCCCTGTATCCCCCTCATCCACCCCTTCTATCTCTCCCTCTCTCTCTCTCTCTCTCTCTCTCTCTCTCTCTATCACTCTCTCTCCCTCTATGACACCCACTCTTTCTCTCAATATACTCACTCTCTCTCTCTCTCTCTCTCTCTCTCTCTCTCTCTCTATATATATATATATATATATATATATATATATATATATATTTATTCATCTATTTTATCTCTCGATAGACAACCGACACCTGAATTCCCCATACTCCCCTCTCATCAATCCAGTCATACTGTCCTGCCACGTCCAACCCTTCTCGGGCCACCCGATCAGCGATGTCGACGAAACAGTATCCGATGATCAACAGAATTTCCTGCTACACATTATTGACGTCATTCATCATTCTTGCCCACATATATCTCAATTCATTCTGTTCTCCCTTATATCCTCTCTCTCTCTCTCTCTCTCTCTCTCTCTCTCTCGAGTACAACGACTGCATGCGCTGTGCGTTCTTGTGCCATGCTGGCCAACACTGTGGTGACGTATATATATATATATATATATATATATATATATATATATATATATATATACAAGTAATAATATATATATATATATATATATATATATATATATATATATATATATATATATATATATATATATATATATATATATATATATATATATATATATATATATATATATATATATTATATATATATATATATATATATGTATATATATATATATATATATATATATATATATATATATATATATATATATATATATATATATATATATATATATATATATATATATATATATATATGTATATATATATATATATATATATACATATATATATATATATATATATATATATATATATATATATATATATATATATATATATATATATACCGGTGTAGGTGTGGGTGGAAGACGAGAGTTCCGATACTAAGGGGCGATGCGGAGAAGGCTCCATTCCTATATGAGACACTTAGATGTGTTCTTGAGTCGAGATGTTTTGTGAGGTGTTTTCAGTAGGGCGGGCGGGCGGGCGGGCGGGCGGGCGGGCGGGCGGGCGGGCGGGCGGGCGGGCGGGCGGGCGGGCGGGCGGGCGGGCGGGCGGGCGGGCGGGCGGGCGGGCGGGCGGGCGGGCGGGCGGGCGGGCGGGCGGGCGGGCGGGCGGGCGGGCGGGCGGGCGGGCGGGCGGGCGGGCGGGCGGGCGGGCGGGCGGGCGGGCGGGCGGGCGGGCGGGCGGGCGGGCGGGCGGGCGGGCGGGCGGGCGGGCGGGCGGGCGGGCGGGCGGGCGGGCGGGCGGGCGGGCGGGCGGGCGGGCGGGCGGGCGGGCGGGCGGGCGGGCGGGCGGGCGGGCGGGCGGAAGATGCCTTTGACAATTTGATACGTGTATGTATCAACGTTTATCGCTGTTCCTTTGCAATTTTTACTACGTACACGAACCCGCGTACACCCACTATCACTAGCGGTCCGGCTCTGCTGACAACCAGCGTAGCGTGTGACACTGGGAGTCAGTGAACGCGTACAGAGATGCAGATTACGACTGCTGCCGCCACGTGAATACGTACTTTTGGGTTCATCCTTGCTAGCCAGAGTTGGTAGTACTACACTACCACTGGCAGATAAACCCGTTGAACCGTGGATTTGTCAGTTTATCTCACGCCATGTGTCGATATACGCTGAATCATTTTACTTTGTCCCAGTTTCTGCCTTGGTCGACGTGTTGCTTGGAGCTAGACCCGCCCCTGCCCAAAGTAGCAAACTACTTCAAAGTCTGTTTCCACGACCGGTTCGCACCCAATTAAAGTTAAGGATGCGAGATCTTAGACAAGGCCGTTATTTGTTAACTCAGCAACAGTAAGCGCCACGTTTTATCAGGTTGATCTGCCAGAGGTGCTGATGTATTCATAGTCTCGCTTATCTGACTTTCGTTCGGCTTCGTGAATTCGACGAAAAGACTATAGGCGTTGTTTCGTTGTTACACACAGTCACCACTCCATTTTGTGTAGGCGTTCCCTAGTTTAAAGTTATTTCGAACTGTATCGTATAAACTGATAACAGTTCACTCTTATTTTATGAATTAACCAAATGCCCGGATGAAATCTTAATTAGCTACTTATGTATACGCCCATAACATGGGTGCATATATAATTTCCGTCACAATGAAAAACACACTGTGCATCCAGTCGAAGCTGTGTGCGACAAACGGTGGCGCCACAGCGCGGAACCTGGATAATCGAGGCTAATGTAGTCCGAAACCTTGGATGATGTGGGCGGAGCTCTTGGTGCTGATGGAGGTTGGGTTTCTAAGCGAAAATGTATTTTCAGAATTATTTGTGTATGTATGTATGTATGTATGTATGTATGTATGTATGTATGTATGTATGTATGTATGTATGTATGTATGTATGAATATATGCGCGTATTCGTGCGTGTGCGTGAGTGGATACGTGCGTGTGTGCGTGTGAGGGTGGATGTGTGTGTGTGTGTATGTTCGTGCGTGCGTGTGCGTGTGCGCGTGCGCGTGTGCGTGTGCGTGTGCGTTTGCGCGTGTGTGTGTGGATGTGTGTGTATGCTCGCTCGTGCGAGATTATGTGGGCAGAATGTTTGATGTGATGTGAACGTGTTACGTAACACGAGTGGCGTCAGATATTATATTTAACTTGCACTTGTGACTGCGAATGCAAGGATTTGTTAAGTCAAACGTCCGGGTTTTGGTGACCCGCCGTTACCCAGTCCACATACAACAGACAGCAGGTCGTCCAAGCATCATGCAAATCAATATCGTAAGTATATTACTACTACACTAAATCAGTGTTCCCTTGATTCGTATGAGTACATTAACTACCTTAGCATACCTGATTTTATATCTGGATGATGATTTTTTTCTTCCCTTTTGGTCCCTGGTTCCGCCTCTCCTGGCAAGTCGTCTCCATCCATCGCCATGACTACAGTGTCATACAATCGATTCGAAAACATACGTAGCGTTTGACGAAATGTTCTTGAGAGGTGTTACAGCAGACACGCACGCACGCTCGAAAGGCACGCACGCACGCACACGCACGCACGCACGCACGAGCGCGCACAAGAAAGCACGCACTCGCGCACATATCAAGTTTATTAATATGTTGTAAATAATAACCCTGTATTGATAGGTACGAAGCCATCATGTGTAGTTTACTAATACTTTAAAAAGTTAATTATCAGTTTGACAGAACCACGTATGCCTGAAAAAGATCTACTGCTGGTCTGCGGTATATCTCATTCCATTACAAGTTGGACGGCAACAGCCCTGAGGTTGAAATATATTAGAAGAGGGCTGCTGATATAGCTCACCGAGGTCAAGATACCGGTCGATGATATTTGTTTTCCTTCTTCTTCGTCACTAATCCATTTTCACTGCCGTTTCCACCACCCGTCTCCACTCGCTCTCATTCTCCAACCCCCTCTGTTCCTCGCCCTCTTTCTCCACCTCTCCCACTCCCACTCACACTCCCACTCCTCTGCACACAGTCCGCCCATATGAGTGACGGTCTTCTTCCCCTTCCACCCTCCACTCCGAGCGCAACCGCTCTACTCATCAACCGTTCCCTATCCATCCTTTCCACGTGTCCAGCCCAGTTTAACCGGCTCCTCACCAGCCGCCTCCGGAAACTCTCTTTCGCAACAACCCCCTTCCCCAGCTACCTCCTCCGTTCTTCGCTAGAGTTGTCGCAAATAAAAAATATATTTAGTATTCCAAAAAAACAATAGTAATTTCTTATTGTGCATATTTTTCATGGACATAAAATATAATATGAAGTACGGTTGTCACGACAGTAAAAGAACATGATGTTCATATTGTTCATCGACGACAATACACAATCACAGGGACATAGGACATGTATCTTAAGTCACCCTCTATACCTGGCAATGAATATAAGAATCAAAAGGTACAAGTTGATATTTTATTTTAAGATTTAAGTTTTTTCAAGGTTTCTTTAGTCATAATCCTTGCACTGTATTTTATTTTAAATTCTTGCATTTTTTTAAAGAAATCTTGCTAATCCTGTATAATACACAATCAATAAACTTAGTCGTCTTTGGTTGGGACAATTTAACTGTCATATATGTTAAAGACTGAGACTGTTAGCCATGAAGCCTATTGACGTTGATGACTCTTGACAGTCAATCAACCTAGCTAGACGATGCTAGTATTATCACAAAGTAGAACATACCTTCGAGAACCACTTAAACATAATTATGTATTCATATGCAAATATGTACCCTCTATTAAGTGTGCTTATATTTTGTTTCATTTGACTTTCTGATAGTCACACTTTACGGATATTTTGTAAAAAGAATTGAACTACATCACATTGAGTAGATGGTTAATGTATACCAATATAATGTTTTGATGCCAGCGTTTCGAATACAATTACCAAACAACAAGGTTATACCAAGGCAAAATCAACAAGTTTAGCTCCAAAATAATACTTTGTAGCTCAATTTGTTGATTTTGTATATCATACATTATTTGGCTTTTACACTGATACTCTACACACAACGCCCGAAGATCGTGTTTTTTTCGTTGCATTTAATTAAACTAAACTTGCCAAATATTTATGGCGATATAGCTAGCATGATTTATCACATTTCGTCTTAGGTTTTGAAACGTAGCTTTTTTGTTGAAAGTTCCCTTGACTGTTCCCTTAACTGTCTACAATTTACTGAAGCATAATTTCGTTTGAACAGCCACAAAACCCCACATGAAAACAACTACTTTGACCCACTTACATCTGACTTTCATTCGAAGTCATAATTTGCAATATAGCTCCACAAAACTACATGCTACAACGAAGCAGCTTGAAGACGTTTTCTCAATACATCTGTGAAAGCAGGCTCTGCGAATACGTCGAAAATTCGACTTTTCTCCTCGTACCAGAACACGTCGTAAATATGTTTACTGTCACCAAGGAGTCGTTGCAAGGGCTTGTTTTCTGTATATGAACCATATAAACGGTGTCCCTTTGCAACTTTTCTGGAGGTAGAGGTTTCCCTCGGTGGCGGTGGACAATCGGTTAAACCACTATTCTTTACCTTTGAACTTTAACGTACCCTATATTACTTCCATTTAGGCTTAACCGCATTATCTTTTTTTCAGAATTCCTTCTTTAGTTTCGAGTTGTATGTTTACTGAAAGATAAACGAAATACAGACGACGATAATGAAAACAGAACGAGGCCTATCCTGTAAAGGTTACGCTCACACGAATATTTAACAAATCCATGTTGTTTCAGATGACGGTCTTTCTCGCGACAACCTTGCTTGCAAGGTCGTGTTCGGGTGGCGTACATACTCCGCTCCACCTCTACCGGATTTGCACGAATGCATGCTCTAAACAGTTCCACCTGTGTATCAGTGGGTGTCGCGGGTCGCAGGCACAACGATGCGAACGCAAGTTAAAGAAATGCACCGACAAATGCAAGAAGAAATACAACCAGTAAGTCAAAAGGACTCAAAATGTGAACGGGTCTTGGTTATCCCGTGGTAGGTACACATGTAACTGATTTTCCTATTATTCTGCCATGTCACAGTTGCTTTCATTAATGACGTTTATCTTGTCAAAATTAACACTACAGTGTTTACTGTCACTCTTGTGTCCGAACCACCGACAGTCTTCAGAACATTGTCACTATCCCAACGACCGCCACCGCCACAGTGATAACTGATAAACATGTTTACTATTTTTTTTTCAGATCATGATGCGTCTCTCAACAAGTTTGCTGAAGACATCGTGCTCCTGCGCCAGAGTTTCTTCCATGTAGCGTTCCTGGCTATGGACAGTCTGCAGGCAAATTGTCTACACTGTGTTAGGAGAATCAAATGTCATGAAAATACTAACGTGACGTTTGTGACACGACTGTATTAGTGACGCCCCCTAGCGAATTAGTTTTATGGTGATCTTGACAATTCTGGTTCGGTGGCGTCCCATACATTTATCGCGCTTGTACAATGTGATCAAATGTTTGCGTACATCTTTCTAGGTTCTACTTAAAGGGAATAAAAACAACGATTGCTTGAAATCATATTATATTACATATTGTAGAATATTTCCATTTCCGTAACACTGACAAATTCACTACAATTTAATTAATTAATAATTCCAAATAATGTGCCGATCATTAAAACTCAACAATTCGTTGTATCCTTAACATTCATATCATATAATAGATAATATATTACACCAAAAATGATATTACTATATACAGTTGAATAATTTTAATAAATTAAATTACAATGATCATAATGTCTTGTTTCTATATTTCAGATTTTCTAGCGTTTCAACTCTTCAGGGAAAATTCTCTCCAGTTTTTGTTTTTAATTAAATCAAATACAGAGCAGTGAAAGCGATAAGCGATTACTGTATTGTGAATACAACTGAGCCACCAGCATGTGATCTTTGATCTATACAGTGTTTTTCGTCAGATCATTTTGAATGTGAAGCATGGTCTTTTATTCACGCTTGCTCATTGTACGAAACAGACAAAGCATTGTACTCCAGCAGTATCTAGTTAAACTTAGCATCCCTTTGATAACAAGTACATGAATAACAAACCCTTAAAGTGAAGGATAATCCATGACTAGCTAGAACTGAGTAGATATGGCGTGTCACATCAGCCACCGAAATCACCAAGCCGAAACAACATGGCAGTTGGGCCGAATTCTCCGAGGGCCGAAATCACCACCACCCGTCAGCGCTACTCCTGCTGTGTTTACTTTCTGACCTGACCATGAAAACGACCACAGAGAGGCGCCAAAGTTTTCCTCATATATTTACCATACATATACACATGTCACGTGGTCAAACATTACTCTTACTTCCATGCAACGATAACAAATACAAAAACAAAAATTAGTTACATCTTGTACGCCTATCTCCGCGATTCGGTGCGAAGCTAGGCATAGGAGATGACAAGTTTTCATTTATTTTGATCTTTATTCGGAAGCAAGAGTAATGTTTGACCACGTAGCATGTGTATGTGTATGGTAGATATACGAGGAGAAGTTTGGCAGCTCTGTGTGGTCGTTTTTATGGTTCGATCAGAAAGTAAATAAGTTGGAAGTCAAACGCACGAGCGCCCACGCACGCAAGCAAGCAAGCACGCACGCACGCACGCACGCACGCACGCACGCACGCACGCACGCACGCACACACACACACACACACACACACACACACACACACACATACTTGAACGTTGTACTGCACTGAACTCTTCCAGGGCAAAGCAAACGAACACATAAATGCAAAAGTAAATATGTGAAACAGCGTGTATGCACAGCCTGTTGCAGGCTATTGGCGGATTTATGGCAGGTATTGTGCCGGAGGTCATAAAGTAGTCTCTCTCCATCCAGCACACACGTTGCACGTACGTCCGTACAACGCAAACACATACATATACTCACACGCGTGCGCGTGCGGGAATGATGTTGTGGGTGTGTAATGATAGCAGGTTCTGATGTTATGTTGCTGGGATGAGCAGATACCATCTGTCCATGAAACACGCTGACATGTCTTGCGTCGGGATGGTTTTGGTGGAAATAAACAGGCACGTATGTTTCACTGGAGCGTTCTGACAGGACTACAGTGTTTCAACAATGCAGTCGTCCCCAGTCTTGTTTCGCTCAAGTTCAAAATACTTAGCAAAGCCATATTGGAATAACATGCAGATGAATAAGACCACAATTGAATGTTGGAATATTCTAAAAAATAAAATTGAGAGTATCATCGATAAATTTGTTCCCTTGAAAAAAACAAGGAAAACGGTCTAGAAAGAAACACTTGTCAAAAGAAGCTATTAGAAAAATAGTGTTTAAGCAAACTATGTGGAGGGTTTATTGGTGTATCAGAAAGGATGAAGACTATGCAAATTACAAAGAGGCACTTAACCTACCTACAAAAGAAATTAGAAAATCTAAAAGAATCTTTGAAAAAAATGGCAGGTAATATAAAAAAATTACAGCAAGAGTTACTATGCTTATGTAAGGAGTAAACAGAAAGTTCGAGATAAGGTCGGACCTCTGGAAAACAACAGGGGAAACATAATTTCAAACGGGTTTCAAATGGCACAGGTCCTGAATGAGTATTTCAGCTCAGTTTTTACCACAGAAGATATCAGCCCACTTCCAGTTCCATTAACTAAATTTGAGGACAATACATCAGAACATTTAGGGCAGTTATTTGTAACTCCTGAAATGATAGCAAAAAAATTAGGAAGATGAAAGATAATAAATCACTTGATCGGATACCACCAAAAAACTGCTTAAGGAAATTGTTTAGCAAATTAGTACACCACTTGCAAAATTGTTTAACTTGTCACTAGATGGAATAGTTCTTTCAGAATGGAAAGAGGCAAACATTACACCGCTATTTAAGAAAAGATCGAGGAACAAGCCAGAAAATTACCGACCAGTGAGTTTATCATTAGTTGCACGTAAGTTACTCGAAACATTAATTAGAGACCACATGGTGGAATTCCTTTTAAAACATAAATTAATAAATACATCTCAACATGGGTTCCTAAAAGCAAGGTAATGTCTAACCAATCTCTTATGTTTTTTTGAAGAAATTATAGAGTGGGTAGATGACGGGTCACCAGTGGATGTTGTCTACTTAGATTTTCAGAAAGCTTTCGATAAAGTGCCACATCAAAGATTGTTACTTAAACTAAAAGCCCATGGCATAGGTAATTATATAATCAACTGGATATAAAAGTGGCTTTCACACAGAAAACAGAGAGTAATAGCAGATGGTGAGATTTCAAACTGGAAATATGTTTTGAGTGGGGTACCACAGGGATCAGTATTAGGCCTTATACTATTTTCAATATATATATATATATATATATATATATATATATATATATATATATATATATATATATATATATATATATATATATATATATATATATATATATATATATATATATATATATATATATATATATATAAATGATTTGAAAGATGACATATCTAGCAAAGTACTCAAATTTGCAGATGACACAAAAGTATTCAGAATGATACAGATAAATAAAGTTTACAGATAAACAAAGTTTACAGGATGATCTAGATGAATTAGTTAAATGGTCAGAAAAATGGCAAATGTTATTGAATTTTGGAAGTGTAAATGTATACACATAGGACATGGAAACATGGACGAAGAATATAAAATGGGGGATGCTGTACTAGGTAGAACCACACAAGAAAACTTAGGAGTAACATTTCAAAGCAATGTGGGATTGCTACTTCGAAAGGAAATCAAATTCTAAGGCTAATTAGGGGAACTATCACGTATAAGGAGAAACAGCTAATTGTACCCCTGTACAAAGCAATAGTTAGACCACATTTGCAGTATTGTATTCAGGCATGGAGGCCATATCGTAAAAAGGACATAGACAACCTAGAAAGAATACAACGAAGAGCAACTAAAATGATTCCCGAATTGAGAGACCTTAGTTACGAGTGTCGCTTATTACAATCTGGTTTGACAACACTAAAGACCAGGAGACTAAGAGGAGACCCAATAGAAGTGTTTAAAATAGTGAATGGTTATGAGTATGTTGACAGGAATATGTTCTTCAAACTTAAAGAAGGCAGTAGAACCAGAGGACACAAAGCAGCATTAGTTAATGAGCAGTGTAGGTTGGACATGAGAAAGTACTCTTTCTCACAGAGTGTCATAAATGAATGGAACAAACTGCCAAATGATTGTTTAAATGCTAGTAGAGTGAATATGTTTAAAAATAGAATTGACAGATATTTGATAAGGGCGGGTTACACATAAATGAGAAAATTGTTGGACTCTCGATAAGCCAGTGGCTTCTTTGTCCCCTTGCTATCTGGAACTTGTTGTTTGGGATGGCAATATTGTTAAATCTTGTTAAATCGTGTTATGTCTTAACTTTTCATCGACAGTTTTATGTAACATTGTCCTTGCACGTGAATGTGCGTGCGTGCGTGCGTGCGTGCGTGTGTGCATGCTTGCGTGTATGGCTGTGTGCCTCAGTGTGTACGCGCTTGTGTGTATGAGAGTGCATCAATGTATGTGCGTTTGCGACCGTGTGAATGTGTTTTATTGTGTAAAAATCGTGGTGAATAGTACCGAAGAGAACGAACTGATATTTTCATAGATGGTCAAGTACACGACTGTTTATGTGCGTGCCTGGGTGCGCTTGCGCGCGCATGTTGCAATTAGCAACACGCGTGATGCGAACGTGTTAACTTAAGAGGTTGCGAAGGATGTGTTTGCTCGCACATGTGGCGGGGAGACATCGAACAAACACGTCGACAAGCAAACGTCCCGACCGATTAGTGCATTCCAAGGAGAACAGAAAGCAGATGATCCAAGCAACATGAAACTCAATATTGTGAGTATATGTTTAGTATGTTATATAATTGTTCCGTGGACTTATGCACAAACTAGGAGGCGAGGAGGATAAGCAAATAAGTAAGTAAGAATATATTTGTTTTCCAGTGTTCTGCATGACACAGGCCTAAGTCAACTACCAACTCACGTTAGGCTGTTTACCTGCTGCAGGTTGTGCGATAATGTTATATTTACATTCCGGCATGATTCATGGGAAAAGTTGCCCTTGAAAGGGGATAATCTGCTAATCGATTAGTCTTGCCCATGGCACCCAGTTGGTTGACAGTTGTGCAACTGAGCCTAAGCGTCTGCCCAAATATATGGCAACTTGGGAGTTGGGTGTATATTTACCACCTAACCCGGGTGCCTGTCATGCAACTGTCCATAGGCACCCGAGTTAGGTGGTAAATCTACACCCAACCCCCTGGATGCCATCTGGTTGGATACCCCCTTTCAGGGGCAACTCTTCCCATTAATCATGTCGTTGACAGACATCAAAACCAATAACACCAGGTGCTTTGCAACACACCATAATTATAATTAGACATTGGTCTAGTTAAGGATACTGTCACTCACATAATTAACACATTCATATTATTTCAGATTGTGGTCCTTCTTGTAACACATCTGCTGGTGAGGTCGACTTCCGGTGTTAAGAATTCTGTGTTGCATCTTTACCACCTATGCACGAATGTGTGTAGAAAACATTTCGCCATATGCGTGTCAGCTTGTTCCTTTGATGATCACGAAAAACGATGCCGACGCAAACTGAAGAAATGCAATGACAAATGCAAGAAAAAGTTCAAGATTGAAGAATAAAAGACGCAATCTCAGTGGCTAATGTATTATTAGAAAAATACCACTAGTGATAAAACATATCATTCGACAATTTTGTGTTAAATTATGTTTTGAACAATGTTCTTTGTACAAAACTGTTGTGTACACAGCACAATCGTATCTCTCACTCCACACATTGTATCAGTGTTTCTGTAAATACATATGAATAATGATTGTTTGAATATTCCTGATGCTGCTCTTCGCTTCCATAATTGAAATGTGCTTTAAGGATTACTATGCAGTCTGGAAAATTGTAATTCCAAGACCATATTTTGCTGATTATGCTGAAGTTCTGCCTCGGTTGCAGGGATTTGGACTTATCTGAGCAATTTGATGTTAGTAGAGTCACCATCTCTAATGTGTTTCACCTTTTTATATTGTATGAACACTGTATGAACCATTTGAAAGAATTGTCTTTTGTTTTTTTACAGTAAATATACAGGTTCAATTAATTTCATTGCCAAAATCGCGGACGAGTAATACATGTGCATAAATATTATCTTGTAAGTGATTGGATATTTAACAGTGTTAAAGCTAAATTCATTACGATTTATTGTGTATTAGTCAGTGGGAATGGCATTATTACCTTTTTCAGAACATGTTACATAATGAACAGTAAACAGCATTGAAAGTATATATTTATTTATTTTCTATTCACTATCTATGATGTTGTAATAAACTGTGGAATATAATAATGGTCGTCTCCACCTGTAACTATAACCCACCAGATTCAGTCACAGCAGAAGCTTCGTAATTCATATAATATAAATGTTTCAATATAAATGTTAATATTATTGTAAATAATGACAGTAGTTTCTACAATCATAAGAACTTTTAAAAAAAGACAATACTCATTCTAATCACACACTCACACACACTCACACACACACACACACAAACACACACACACACACACACACACACACACGATATGATATAATATAATATATCAAATTCATCAACCAGGTAACAACGTAAGATAAGTTCGTGACTAATGTAACTTTTCCTATCCATATATGGAGAATTACATACGATGTTAATGTATTGGGGAAAAACACATATGGAAGAACATGCGGCCACGTGTGCATGAACTGTGCGGAAACGGGCATATTACGCAAACACTCACATTGACTATTCGGACATATTGATGAAATCCTTAATATATCACGATCGAACTAGTGTATATTATATTTTTGTGAGAAATTTGCCTTTTGACATCAACACGCTTCAATAAAAGAAGCCAAATTGCTGCGTGAAAAAATTGTCCTGGAAGGCTTCGTTATGAGGCTGTCAGCAGAGTCACAATGAAGTCTCAGTGCTTCCTTGTTGTATGACATCTAGGTTGACCAAATCAGGTCAGCATTAAGTGTGTGGCTTGCTCATTGACATCCAAAAAGGTACTTGTGTCACCGGCGGAGATAAAGACGTTGAGTGTATGCTCACCAGATCTCGGAACATGAAGTGGGACGATGGAGCTGTGTTTGCCACTGCTGAGTTGATGGCCAGGACAGCTAAACCTTGAAATAGTTGGACTTGTATTTTGTCAAGGTGCTTTTGTGGTGCGTAATCTGTAAAGCATCACGGTACAACAATACCTGCGTGCGTGTGTGCGTTTGTGCGTGTGTGTATGTGCGTGCTTGGTAGCGTTAATTCGTCCGATCTTGAGTGCGTGTTGAAAATCATAGCATAAGTGATGTGAACGTGTTAACTAACATGATGTCGAAGAGTATGTTTGTCTTGCACTTGTGACTGCGAAACATCGAAAAAACAATATAGACAAACGACTGAGTTGTTGCTGTTGATCAGTAGATAATCCCAAAGAGAACGTCAAGCAAATAGGCCAAGCAATACGAAATTCAACATTGTAAGTATATTATTGTCATATTATATTATTGCTTTCATGATTCATGTGAGAACATTAGCAATATGATCGTTTTTGTCAGCAACCATGACATTGTTAGATCTACACATGCATGCATAAACACGATTCTGGCGAACAATTTTGAGTTGATGCTTATTTTCATGACCTCTGTCAACACAATGTCTTCGATATTTTATCATTTATTTTGGCCACAAAATTTTGTTATCGAGGACCCAGAGACATATCTGAAACAATTTCAACAATTGTGAAATTGACAGCACATGGCTAAAATTCCCAATATATCAACATTATTTGGATGATATAGCATAGCCAGAGAGATTACGAAACATAATCAAAATTAACCATATTTCCAATATGGTACACGATTCCTTAAATGGCCACACTGGGTTTCCAAAAATAAAGAAGTTGTCTTGATTTTTTTAAATCACAGTGGCATTTCTGAAGCAGACATATTCAAAATGTATTCCGGAAAACATTCCAGCACCATCATATTGGTAAAACGTACGTTATATATATGGTTCCTCGAAGATCCGTTTCACAAGTTATCGGCTATGTTAATTCCGTGACGTTAATTCCGTTACTGATAGAAGAAATGTTTGCAACGGGTGTACGAATACCAGCATCAGCACATTTAATGTCAATCTCTCATTCATACTGGGAAATATCACCAGTAAAATACATATGTGATGATTGTATAAATATGTGGTGATTACAATATAGATCTATTGCACTGCGAAGAGATACACAGCAAGCTATTTGTTACAATCCTGTTGTTAACTTACATATACGTGCCACATGCAGAATATTAACTGCGTTAATTCCGTGATGTTAATTCCGTTACTGATAGAAGAAATGTTTGCGTACTTTTACTAATCCACTTACAATTACTTGCAATTTCTAGGAAGCATAACTTTGAGAAGATGACTTAAACACGATATTTAACCCTGTATTCTAACGGAATTAACATTACGGAATTAACATTACGGAATTAACACAGACAGTTAATATTCTGCATATAGCACGTATATGTAAGTTAACAACAGGATTGTAACAAGGAGCTTGCTGTGCACCTATGTTGTTGTGATGTAGGACTCCACCTCGTAACCAGCAGAATTGAAGATACGGCAGTAATAGAATTAACTTCGTAAACAATTATTCTTATACACATGCTGTATGCCGTTTTCGAAATCGAGTAATGTAGACCTGGTTCCACGTTAACAACGTTTACACACTCAACAATATCACAATCGACAGAAAAGAAATGATATTACACATGTATTCCAATGGGCTCCTTTGACATAGTAACGGAATTAACCAATAATTAAATATATATTAGTATTAATAGGTATTTGTCCAAACTGTGCAGCAATACATCAACTATTTGTTGTTCGCAAGACAGAGCTACATCATGTAGTCAAATCGTGCAGAAATGTGCTTTTTTAAACAACGTCCTTTGAACAAATACAAGGCAGCCAACGTAGTGAGTTTCGGTTGAGGCATGCTCAATTTTGCCAAAACTGGTACAATATGCTCAAGTAAACCAAATCAAAGACAGACAATAACAACTACACATTTTCCGGATGGTATTTCTGATATCAAGAACTTCAAACATCAAAGATACAATCGAATACTATAATACTATAATTCAATGTGCGACCAATATGTGTGTGTGTGTGTGTGTGTGTGTGTGTGTGTGTGTGTGTGTGTGTGTGTGTGTGTGTGTGTGTGTGTGTGTGTGTGTGTGTGTGTGTGTGTGTGTGTGTGTGTGTGTGTGTGTGTGTGTGTGTGTGTGTGTGTGTGTGTGTGTGTGTGTGTGTGTGTGTGTGTGTGTGTGTGTGTGTGTGTGTGTGTGTGTGTGTGTGTGTGTGTGTGTGTGTGTGTGTGTGTGTGTGTGTGTGTGTGTGTGTGTGTGTGTGTGTGTGTGTGTGTGTGTGTGTGTGTGTGTGTGTGTGTGTGTGTGTGTGTGTGTGTGTGTGTGTGTGTGTGTGTGTGTGTGTGTGTGTGTGTGTGTGTGTGTGTGTGTGTGTGTGTGTGTGTGTGTGTGTGTGTGTGTGTGTGTGTGTGTGTGTGTGTGTGTGTGTGTGTGTGTGTGTGTGTGTGTGTGTGTGTGTGTGTGTGTGTGTGTGTGTGTGTGTGTGTGTGTGTGTGTGTGTGTGTGTGTGTGTGTGTGTGTGTGTGTGTGTGTGTGTGTGTGTGTGTGTGTGTGTGTGTGTGTGTGTGTGTGTGTGTGTGTGTGATAGTGTGTGTGTGTGTGTGTGTGTGTGTGTGTGTGTGTGTGTGTGTGTGTGTGTGTGTGTGTGTGTGAGTGTGTATGTGTGCGTGCGTGCGTGCGTGCGTGCGTGCGTGCGTGCGTGCGTGCGTGCGTGCGTGCGTGCGTGCGTGCGTGCGTGCGTGCGTGCGTGTCCTATATTCAACCACATGGTACAATATGCTCAAGTAAACCAAATCAGAGACAGACAATTTGCATGCGTTTGATTTAAGTTGGCACTGTAAAAAGATTCCAAATTGAAGTTAGATTACCTTTCTCCACATCTCCCCATTAACGGTTATAATGTACACACGAAACAATTATAGATGCATAGGCATAATTGCCCCATAGGCCCACTTGGCTGCACGTTGCCAGCCCCAACTGATTACTTTAAACAGATATGTGTAGAAGCCAAAGTTAGCCATCAATTCATCGCCCTACCAGAGGACATTCTACGCCTTCCCTCCAATTCACAGGTGCCTGAAGTGAGTGTCTTGCCTGAAGTACCAGTCCACCCCAGTTGGTACAGTGTATTTGTGCTCTGTGATGATCTCCCTCCCATTCACACACGCCTGAACCTAATATCTCATTAATGACTGAAATAGTGATTGCACGCCTTCTACAAACAACTGGATAATATAGCTGTGAACTATCTAGTAAAATCAACTGTTAAATGAGCACTTAATTAAGAGTTCATTGGGAATTCGTCAATTAAATTACCCCCTTTCTGGAAAGTTAATTAATTAAATGAAATTAAACTAGGCTTTCTGGAAAAGTTAATTAATTAAATTAGATTAACCCATGTGTGTGCGTGTTATTAATGTGTGGAGACCTTATGGCATGCCACCACAACAATTAGAGTAATTGGTTGCTAACTCGGCAGTGTTCCAGTGAGCAGATATTTTCCAGTACTATGAAAATAATATTATCATTTTCATATTATTATGACAATAATATTATTACTTTCATACTTTTGGAGGTTCAAACTTTTGAGAGGGAGGGTTTCACGATAAGGGGTTCACATGTTTTTAAAAGGGGGTTCATATTTTTTGGAAAAGGGTATTCACAAGAAGGGGGTTCGTGTGAACCCCCTGAACCCCCCCGGCTACGGCCCTGATGTTGATAATGTTTTAATCTATTGAAACATCTGTTTACATATCAACGCCTCCTATGTCTAGTCATTTGGCTTCAGGCAAATTCTTCTTCGTCTTGTTCTTCTTCTTCTTGTTGTTCTTCTTGTTCTTCTTGTTCTTGTTCTTGTTCTTGTTCTTCTTCTTGTTGTTCTTGTTGTTCTTGTTCTTGTTGTTGTTGTTCTTCTTCTTCTTCTTATTCTTCTTGTATAGTGACATTTGTGGTAAAAACAAATTCGCGTTGTGCATGCGTGCTCGTCAGTATTAATTACGAGCAAATCTTAAAGGTGCAGGTCGGGCAATAAACCCGTAGTTTATGCAGTAATCGATCGCGCCACTGGCAGGATACACCACAGTCGTACACTTGTAGTATGGACCAAGTTACATCACATTCGAAGGAGATGCTCGAATTTGATCACCTAGGTCAAAACTAGGTTACCTATGTCAAGTTCAGAACAAGAGTTTCCAAGGTGGCCGCTATCAAGCAATAACACATATTGGCCTTATATCGACTTCTTATTTGCATATGATTGTGATAGTGATTCTGAGCAATGTGTAATGTTTTGCACAATTATCTCAAACAGCGTATGTGGTTATGACTGAATAAATATTTACTAAATTTTATTATCTTTATTTGCATATTATATCCAAAATTGCTACTTTGTTGTATCGCATTTGCCACATTATTGTATTGTATATAACTTTGTGAGGGTACAATTTGTAATATTACACATTACATAGTGGTGATTTTCTTGCACGAAAATTGTTAAGCGATAATATTAGTAGCGATGTACGGTATCGATATTAACTGCAAACTCAGGAATGAAGTACCAATGTCCATGTTCCAATATCAATGTAGATTTGCGTGGTTTTATATCAATACAATTATCCATTTATCTTAATTGGCGTAGTAATCTGTATGGGTTATTAGTTGTGTATGTTGAATGACATTGACATGACATTGAAATCGAACAAGTCATGCATGAAATAAATGTAGTATTGTAAACCTAATTACATAAAGACATAACATACTTTGCATAGGCAACGATATTACATATTGCATAGGCAATTTTGTACGCATGCACAAAACGTCGAGTATCCGCTTGACATTATTTATATTGTAGTCGACGCAATACGAACCGATAAAAAAAACTGTAGCCAAGCAAACTTAAAATAGCCATTCAAATAAATCACCTAGGCAAAGGTAATCAAGACATTGGTCTAGCTAAGAATACTGTGACTCACGTAATTAACAAATTCATATTATTTCAGATTGTGGTCCTTCTTGCAACAAACCTGCTGGCGAGGTCGACTTCCGGTGCTAAGAATTATGCGTACCTTTACAACCTATGCGCGAAAGTGTGTAGAAAACAATTCGGCTTATGCCTGTCTGAATGCACCTTTGATGATCGCGAAAAACGATGCCAACACGAACTGAAGAAATGCTATGACAAATGCAAGAAAAAGTTCAAGATTGAAGAATAACATATGCCACGGAGATGCCACGGACCGTTATTATGTCATGACAGATTTACGTGGATTTGTTTAACCTTCAGCTGAAATACGGCTTGTGGCGCATTACGCAGCCACGTTTTCACATAATGGCACATACATTTATAAATTTAAAAAGGCCTACACCATGTGGATGTAAGACAATTAGTGTATTGTAAAAGTATTGTATTGGTTGCCTACTGCATCATACATTGAAAGGAAACACAAAAACTTGACTTTGGGGCTAATCTCTTATCCATATTCTTAGTTTGTCTGCTATGTTGGTCAGTGGTTTCACGTGGTTAGGTTTCTTTGGGTATTGCATGATTGAACATAACCTTTTGTTATTCAGTTATTCAGACTGTTTCAATATTAAGTTCTTGTAAGCTCCACCAGAGTTTATTTCGTTAGAACGACGCGTATTTTTACGCGCGTCTCTGACCTACTTATATCACAACATGTCTTTAAAAAACAATCAATTTATGCGAATGCATAATTACACCATCATATTTCTACTTATATCTTTTCTACAAACGGTATGAACCTCGCGACTATCGAACGCAAATGTTGTTTTGATATGTTGTACCATGTCAGGTGTGCCTTTGACAAAACGTGTTCCCACAGCTTGCCGTGCAGCCATGCATGTACTTATACACGTACGTGTGCTACAGCATAGTTGTGTAATATGGTGTCTGTTGCAAGTGTGTCTTTTTCATGGTTCGTTTTCTTCTCTATCGTTTGCGAACAATTGCATTTATTAGAAATGTTTACATCCTGGCACGAACGGGAACGTGCGTACACATACAAACACACACACACACACACACACGCACACGCACACGCACACGCACACGCACACGCACACGCACACGCACACGCACACGCACACGCACTCGCACTCGCACTCGCACACGCACACGCACACGCACACGCACACGCACACGCACACGCGCACATACGTACCCATGCCAGCACACAAACACGCACGCACGCACGCACATACGCACGTACGGCATGAGTTCCTCCAATGTCCATACTTGATTCTAGGACAATCCCACAAGGACATAACCACACTAGGAAAAAAACTCCCCTTGCCAATACTCCCCCCCGCACAATACACCGCCAGGACAATCCCTCCATACATTTGCTTTTAATGGTTATTAATGCATACCGACATATGTTGATATATGTGTTACTGCATAACGCAATTTTTTTAATTTTGGTTTTCTTTGACTGTGTATGTTGACTCGCGATGGCTAAGAAATGATATGTGATTAAAATATTTTTAATTGAACGTGTGCATTGACTGAAGGCGATGGAATAATGTGTGTTGTATAAAATGGTTTTAATAATTTACTTCAGTGAAATGTTGAGTTTATAAATGAAGGCTCTGGAATCGGAATCGGAAATGGTTATTGTACCCAGACATAATATTGTCACAGATAGCAGTTACTATTAGTATCATGTATACCATTTTCTAAGTTTAAATTCATATATCTTGAGAAAAATAAACATTGCACTAATTAATTCGTTGTTAGTACTCATATACTCACCATCTGCTAACTGCGGTTGTATAAAATAAACACATTTCAATTGGTCAGGGAGACTGCTACAAAGACCAAATCGTAGCAATTACCTACTGATTAAACTAAATAAATTAACAAATTTGTCCTCTTTCTATAAATTAAAAAACACTGGTTTAACTCTAAACATATATTATAATGGATTCGTCTGTAATTGCTTAATTGTTATCGTGTTCTAATGTATCAGACATTGAATGTTTAATCTGTTGGATATTTGAAAAGAGCACACTGGTGGATGACGAGGAATCTGTGGAGGATCATATAATACAAACATGATACATGCTGATGATACTGGAATCGGAATCGGAAATGGTTATTGGACCCAGAAATAATATTGTCACAGCGAACAATTACTAACAGTGTCGTTTATAAAATTTTCTAAATTTTAATTCATATATCATAATTCGTTGTTAGTACTTATATACTCACCATCTGCTAACTGCGGTTGTATAAAAGAAACACATACCAATTCGTATC
>BSQZ01000009.1:6913251-6933251 GCA_033239005.1 Lamellibrachia satsuma
AGAATATCTGATTGGGCGTCTTCAAATTCTACATACTGTTTTCTATTTGTTAAATAATGTTTGAATAGATCTAAAGCTACTCCTTTTAAGTCAATAGCTTTTGACAGGTCCAAGTAAATATGTATATATTTCCTTATTATCCATACGTGTTAATATACTATCAATTACTTCAACAGCGGCAAATTCCGTAGAATGTTCCTTTCTAAATCCTTATTGGTTACTGTACATGAGTTTGTGTCTTTTTAAGAAAGAATCTGGCTGGTTGTAAATAATTGTTTCGATTACTTTTGAAATTGCAGGTAAGATTGATATTGGCATGTAGTTGCAAAATAGGGTTTCGTCCCTTTTTTATTAGTTGGTATTACTTTGGCAGTTTTAAGTTTGTCGGGGAAGATACCCGTAGTTAATATTTCGTTTGTGATTACAGTTAAAGATTTTGTCAAAACAGGTTTCATTGACTTTAGAAACCGTGAAGAAATACCGTAAAATCAGCAACTTGCTTTTGTGCGCATATCATCTGTTGTTTTAGATATTGTTTCTTCATTAATATGTTGAAAATTAAATAAGTTGTTGTGTTTTCAACTAAGGTAGTATCTGAATGTTTTATTTGTGGAATTTTGCATTTGGTTGGCTAAATTTGGGCCAATATTGGTAAAATATGAATTAAATGTGTCTGCAATTTTATCTGCTACGATATTTTCGATATAAATAAAGGAATTGAGGAAGGTTTTCTTTCTGTATGTTCTAGAAAGAATACCATTAATTTCTTCCCATGTTTTTTATGTTATTTTTTATTAGTTAAACATTATTCATAATGCATGCGTTTATACGTATGTTTTTTTAAAGATAGTATTATAGGTAGTCAGATTGATCCGAATTGCAAAGTATTTTGGTGATTCGGGTCGAGTAATTTTTAGTGTCTTATATAATTTATCTCTGTATCGAATGGATTTGAGCAGACCTAGCGTAATCCAAGCGGATTTCTTGAGTTTGTATTTTTTTAGTTTAACTGTTTTATATGGCATATGTTTACTTTTTTTAAATTTCATTACGTCATGTAGGATATCATAGTTTACATTAGGCTTTGCATTAGGAGATTGGTCAAGTTTGCTGTAAACATTTGATGAGAAAACCTCCTGTATAAAATCAGATATTGAATCAGAGTTCTGTACGCTAATTGTTCTATATCTTGGTAAAGTAAAGCAAAAATGTGCAAAAGAAATTATCAATTAGGGTTCCATTATTTTTGGAGAGCCTAGTAGGAAGTGTGATGTGAGGGTAAAAGCTATATGATATCAAAGTATAAAAACATTCCGCAAATACGTTTTTTTCGTTTATTTTCAAAAGGTCTATATTGATGTCTCTGCAATAATACCATCTGAGTTTGTTCTGTCAAATGATGTAATGATAGGTGTGATTTCGGAAAGGAATTGTTTATCATTTTCCTTAAGGTCTCTTGGGGTCCTGTAAATGTTACCAATAATTATATCTTTTGAAAGCCCACCACCAGTTACTTTAATAAATTGACCTTCCCAATTGTCATACTGATCAAGTGACACAATTAATTTGTAGTTAAATATTTTGCTTAAATACTTGACCAGTCAATCTTTATTGCTACATGTTTTGTCTTGTTTAATGCATTGATATCCCCAAGTTTTAAATGACACATATCATCATTATCAGAAAGCCAACATTCATGAAAAACATATTAAGCTAATTTTAAAGTTTATCAGGTTAAGTTCTTCGAGGAAGGCTTCTATTTCACTATGTTTAGCATTAATTGATTATATGTTTGTGCTTAGTATATTAAAACATTTGTTGTGTCTTTCTGCCAGTAACTTAAAATTATCAAGATCATAATAAGGGGAATGACGTATTGGTTGAATATCCTCATCAAGTGTTTCATTTAACTGTAATATAAACAACTGCGGTTAGTACCTCCTTGAAAGTGAATAAATTATTCATCATCGTTCATTATTTGGATACGCAACTATGCTTAAGAAATATGCAATTAAAACCGATTGTCTGCTATATATTATACATATAACATTTAAGATACAATATAGAGTCAGCATGTATGTTGTGCTGCTAATCACCACAGTTGCCTGTGTAGGAATATTAGAGTAGTAAATATAAATACTGACACGAACGCTATTATTTGATATTAACAAAAACAAGAAAAATGCGTACCACAGAGGTCATCGAGGTACCGAGATTAATGGTGATAACACAAGTCGCAATACAATGGTGAGATAGGACTGCCAATCATTAACAATCGCAGGTGCCCATTAAATTATATGTGCACATAGGCTTAAGTTGGTTATAGTCTTGATATAAAAAAATAGTTTATAAAAAAACAACAATAATAATATAATAACCTACTATCATGATTTGGCCTGTACCAACTACACATCAACATAATTAAATATATAACTGTAATTGTATTTAAAAATAAAATGATACTCTATAATAAATAATATATTCGTATAACATTGATAGGTTATATTAATAAAATACATTAATGTTGTATATAAAGAAATAAAAATAATACTGTCATAGTGCCATGGAACCTGGATATGTAGGTTCAAGCTACTTGAAGGTGTGCATGTGTGCAAGTGCCAGACATATGGAAGAACATGCGGTTACGCGTGCATGAACTATGCGGAAACGGGCATATTACATCAACATTTAACTTGAGTATTCGGACATACTGATGAAATCCTTAATAAATCAGGATCGAACTAGTGTATGTAACATCGGTGCGAGAAATTTGCCTTTTGACATCAACACGCTTCAATAAAGAAGCCAAATTGCTGCTTGAAGAAATTGTCCTGCTAGGCTTCATTATGAGGCTGTGAACAGAGACACAGTGAAGTCTCAGTGCTTCCTTATTGTCTGACATCTAGGTTGACAACATCAGGTCACCACTGAGTGTTTGGCTTGATAATTGGTAGGTATTTGTGTCACCAGCGTAGACCAGGACGTTGAATATATGCTAACTAGATATAGGAACTTGACGTGGGACGATGGAGCTGTGTTTGCCACTGCTGAGTTGATGACCAGGACAGCTAAACCTTGAAATAATCGGAGTTGTCTTTTGTCAAGGTGCATCTGTGGTGCGTAATCTGTGAAGCATCGTGGTACAACAATATTGTTTCAGCAGAGTAATTATTGTTTCGATCAGTTCGGTCACGACAGTGTGTGTGTGCGTGCGTGCGTGCTTGCGTGTGTGTGTGCGTATGTGCGTGCGTGTTTGTTTGTTTGTGTGTGTGTGTGCGTGCGTGCGTGCGTGCGTGCGTGTTTGTTTGTTTGTGTGTGTGTGTGTGTGTGTGTTTGTTTGTGTGTGCGTGCGTGTGTTTGCGTGCGTGAGTGCACGCGTGCGTTAATTCGTGCAATGTTGCATTTAGAAATTCGTAGCATAAGTGATGTGAACGTGATAACTTAAATGATGTCGAAGAGTAAGTTTGTTTTGAACTTGTGACTGCGAAACATCAAAAAAACAATATAGACAAATGACCGAGTGTTTTTGCTGTTGATCAGTAGATAATCCCAAGGAGAACGTCAAGCAGATAGTACAAGCAATATGAAATTCAACATTGTAAGTATATTATTGTCATATTAAATTATTGCTTTCATGATTCATGTGAGAACATTAGCAATATGATTGTTTTTGTCAGGAATCATGACATTGTTAGATCGACACATGCATAAACACGATTCTGGAGATCAAATGTGAGTTGATGCTCATTTTCATTTCATGTCCTGTGTCAACACAATGTCTTTGATATATTATCATTTATTTTGGCCACATAATTATGTTATCGAGGACCCATAGACATATCTGAAACAATTTCAACAATTGTGAAATTGACAGCACATGGCTAAAATTGCCAATATATCAACATTATTTGGATAACATAGCATAGCCAGAGAGCTTACCAAACAGAATCAAAATTAACCCTATTTCCAATATGGTACATAATTCCTTAAATGGATACACTGGGTTTCCAAAAATAAAGAAGTTGTCTTGATTTTTTAAATCACAGTGGCATTTCTGAAGCTGACATATTCAAAATGTGTCGCGGAAAATATTCCAGCACCATCATATTGGTAAAACTTACGTTATGCATATGGTTCCTCGAAGATATTTTTTACAAGTTATCGGCTATGTTAATTCCGTGATGCTAATTCCGTTACTGATAGAAGAAATGTTAGCAACGGGTGTACTTTGCGTACTTTTACTAATCCACTCACAATTACTTGCAATTTCGATGAAGCATGACATTGAAAATATGCTTAAAACACGATATTTAACTTTGTATGCTAACGGAATTAACATCACGGAATTAACGCAGTTAATATTCTGCATGTGGCTCGTATATGTAAGTTAACAACAGGATTGTAACAAGGAGCTTGCTGTGTACATCTATTGGTGTTATGTAGGACTCCACCTTGTAACCAACATAATTGAAGACACGGCAGTAATAGAATTAACTTCGTAAACAATTATTCTTATACATATCCTGTTTTCGAAATCGAGTAATGCAGACCTGGTTCCACGTTAATAACGTTTACACACTCAACAATATCACAATCGACAGAAAAGAAATGGTATTCAGCAGCGGATCCAGGGGGTATCTTAGGGGTCTCAAGACCCCCTCCAGGCCATGAAGGGGGTCTTAGTCTCCCCCCGTGTCTGTGACAAATATTACGGTAAAAGAACACGAAGGGGAGACCGGAACTAGTCCGCCCCCAGGGCATGTCCGCCAACCAGCTTTTATTCCGCGCCGTTGCAGAATTTAGTAATTTCGGTCACACGATTAAGTAACATGACCATCAAACTACATACAGCGCAGTGTTCGAAATGACCACTGATTCTTTGGGGTCCCCCAAAAAAATCTTTTCAGGCACTGTAATGGCTATTAACGCCTATTTTTTGTGTAAAAACTTGCTTGCTATCTAGTTATTTCGACCTGTAGTTTTTTTAACAACTTAGATTGAATGCACTTGTTGTAAGTCGCTCTGAATAAGAGCGTCTGCTAAATGACTAAATTGTAAATTGTGGTCTAAACCGTTGTTACTGGAGTAATGCGCTTGCAGACACAGTGCTCTGTAATTCTGAGAAATAAAATGCCAAAGTAAAATGTGCCTCAACTAGATACTCGTTGGTGGCATTACTGCAGACACCCAACAGATGGCGCCCTTAACCACAGAACACACACTCATCAATGATATGAGTGGAATGATTTAAGCTGTGTTTAACAGAGATTAACTGAATGAAAATAGAGTGAGCTGAATGAATCAGCTAAACTACCAACATAATGATGTCGAGTCCTGCAAAAACCGTAAAGTTCTGCGAAAGCCGTCGAGTTCTTGCTGTGAGATCGAGCGACTTCTACGAAAACTGTCGAGTTCTGCGAAAACCGTCGAGTTTTGCACATACGAACCAGAGTAGCATCACACGCAGCAGCAGGTGCAACAGCGGAAGGGTAATTACATCTGTAAAACGATAAAAGTGGGACCCCCCAAGTTTACATTTTTCTTTGTTATGGGAGGTCCCTCTTGCCTTGTGGCAAGATCCCCCAGGCCCATACCTCCCTCATTTCGAACACTGATGCAGCGGGAAGCTGATGTCTACGAGTTGTTGCTGGAAAGTTGTGAACTAGAATACTGAATTTTGTGACTGAAATTTTTTTTTTTCGATCAAATTTCAGTACGTATACGTGGCATTGGTTAGACATTCTGAGTGCTAAGTAAGGCCCTTATATCAGATATGTTGTTTGGATCTTGCGTTGTTGCTCTATCCAGTGTCAGTAGAATTTAGTTGCCGCCCACCAAATATGTCTCTGTGTTGGGGAACGTCCGACTATATGCTACGGGTCAAGTTCGTCCCTAGGATATCTGATGTAAAATGCTCAGGATCACCTGTGAACTTAAACACACTAACATACACTCTGATAAAGACTTCCATTTGTACACTCTGGTGTTATTTTCTAGTAAAAAAGAGACGAAACCAGATTTTATTTCACCATTTTGTAGCCGATGCAGTGCCAAACGTTGTTTTTGTTTGCCTAGTTTATTTCATAGATACTACAACATTTGGGAGGACTTTAAGTTTCTAGCAAATGTGTGTCACAAACATGAAGCTTTTTGACATAAAAATAAGACAAAAGTGCACTGTTCTTGTGTATTTGCTGCTTAAAGTACGTATGAGGCGGACTTGCCCCGACATGAGGCAAGTCTGCACATGCTTGGGTAGGTCTACTAAGAGTCGTATTTGGATATTGGCTTGTAACAGTTTTGCCATTTGTTGACAGCACAAATGTGGACAAGATATTTTCGTTCAATTTAAGGCCGAAACTGATCCTCTACAAATACAATCTCCAGATCTATTAGAGTGTCCATGGGGACGGACTAGTCCCGGTCTCCCCATATAGGCCTACATCGGAACTAGTGTCAATGTAAACACTGAATTATTAGCAGCCGGCTAATATTAACCCTTATGTAAGTAGAACGACACAAGTGTCGCCCCCCCCCCACTCCCCCTAAGTAGAATGACATATGACTACGACTGACTGAGACCCCCCTGCCAACAAGCCTAGATGAACCCCTGGTATTGCACATAATTATATATATATATATATATATATATATATATATATATATATATATATATATATATATATATATATATATATATATATATATATATAAATGGGCTCCTTTGACATAGTAACGGAATTAACCATTATTTTAATATATTAGTATTAATAGGTCTTTGTCCAAACTGTGCAGAAATACAACTATTTGTTGTTCGCAAGACAGAGCTACATCATGTAGTCAAGTCATGCAGAAATGTGCTTTTTTGTGTGTGTGTGTGTGTGTGTGTGTGTGTGTGTGTGTGTGTGTGTGTGTGTGTGTGTGTGTGTGTGTGTGTGTGTGTGTGTGTGTGTGTGTGTGTGTGTGTGTGTGTGTGTGTGTGTGTGTGTGTGTGTGTGTGTGTGTGTGTGTGTGTGTGTGTGTGTGTGTGTGTGTGTGTGTGTGTGTGTGTGTGTGTGTGTGTGTCCTATATTCAACCACCAAATTAATAAAACCGGGCAACTACATACATCATTTCTATGCACCAAGTTGTTATTTATGCAGTGTTTTATTCTAAATCATTATTTTCCCCCATTATACACCAGCGTTTAAATATGTATGCTTTATTTGTTATGCATCACTAGAATTGGCACGCTTTTTATTTAAGTTGGCACTGAAAACATATCCAAAATTGAAGCTAGATTACATTTCTCCACATCTCCCCTTTAACGGTTATAATGTACACACGAAACATTTATAGGTCTAATGGCCCCATAGGCCCACTTGGCTGGAAGTTACAAGCCCCAACAGTTCACTTTAAACAGAAATTTGTAGAAGTCAAGGTAGCCATCAACTCATCGCCCTACCAGAGGACATTGGGAATTTGTCAATTAAATTAACCCCTTTTTGAAAAGTTAATTAGTTAAATTAAATTAACTTGAGTTAATTCAATTAAAGATTAAAATTAACCCATGCCTTATGTTTTGTGTGTGTGCTATGAATGTGTGGAGACTATATAGCAGACCACCGCAACAAAGAGAGTAATTGGCTTGCTAACTCTTCATTGTTCAGTGAGCAGATATTTTCTAATATTATGAAAACAATATTATTATTTTCATATTATTATGAACATAACATTATTACTGTTATATTATTGGAGGTCATATGACCCCCCCCCCCGGCTACGGGCCTGATGTTGATCATTCTTTGATCTATTGAAACATATGTTTGCACCTTAACGCCTCCTTTGTCTAGTTATTTGGCTCCATGCAAACTTCTTTCTTCTTGTTTCTTCTTCTTATTATTATTATTATTATTATTCCTGTATAGTGACATTTGTGGTAACAAAAATTCGCGTTGTGAATGCGTGCTCGTCAGTATTAATTACGAGCAAATCTTAAAGGTGCCGGTCGGGCAATAAACCCGTAGTTTATGCAGTAATAGGCCATTGGCATGACACACTACAGTTGTACATTTGTAGTTTGGACCAAGTTGAAGCACATTCGAAGGAGATGCTCGATTTGGATCATCTAGGTCTAAACTAGGTCACTTATTTCAAGTTCAGAGCAAGAGTTTCCAAGATGGCTGCCCGCTGTCAAGGAATAACACATAATGGCCTTATTTGCATATGATTGTGATAGTGATTCTGAGCAATGTATAATGTTTTTGCACAATTATCTCAAACAGCATATGTGGTTATGACTGAACAAATCTTTACTACATTTTATTATTTTATTTGCATATTTTATCGAACATTTTTACTTTGTTGTATCGCATTTGCCACATTATTGTATTGTATATAACTTTGTGATGGTACAATTTGTAATATTACACATAACATAGTGGTGATTTTCTTGCACAAAAATTGTTAAGCGATAATATTAGTAGCGATTGACGTTATCGATATTAACTGCAAACTCAGGAATTAAGTACCAATGTCCCTGTCCCAATATCAATGTAGATTTGCATGGTTTTATATCAACACAATTATCCATTTTATCTTAATTGGTGTAGTAATTCCATTTGTATGGTTTAGTATTTGTATATGTTGAATGACATTGACATGACATTGAAATCGAACGAGGCATACGTGAAATAAATGTAGTAATGTAAACCCAATTACATAAAGACATTACATACTTTACATAGGCAACGATATTGTGCGCATATACAAAACGTCGAGTATCCGTTTGACATTATTTATATTGTAGTCGATGCAATATGAACCGATAAAATAAACTGTAGCCAAGCAAACTTAAAATAGCCATTCAAATAAATCACCTAGGCAAAGGCAATCAAGACATTGGTCTAGCTAAGAATACTGTCACTCACGTAATTAACAAATTCATATTATTTCAGATTGTGGTCCTTCTTGCAATAAACCTGCTGGCGAGGTCGACTTTCGGTGCTAAGAATTATGCGTACCTTTACAACCTATGCGCGAAAGTGTGTAGAAAACATTTCGGCTTATGCCTGTCTGAATGCACCTTTGATGATCGCGAAAAACGATGCCAACACAAACTGAAGAAATGCTATGACAAATGCAAGAAAAAGTTCAAGATTGAAGAATAACATATGCCACAGAGATGCCACGGACCGTTATTATGTCATGACAGATTTACGTGGATTTTGTTAACCTTCCGCTGAAATACGGCTTCCGGCGCATTACGCAGCCACGTTTCCACAATATGGCACATACATTTCTAAATATAAAAACTTCTACACCATGTGGATGTAAGTAAATTATTGTACTGTAAAAGTATTGTATTGTTTGCCTACTGCATCATACGTTGAATGGAAACACAAACAGTTGACTTTGGGGCTAATCTCTTATACATATTCTTAGTTTGTCATAGTTACTTGGTCACGTGGTTTCACGTGGTTAAGTTTGTGTGCGTATTGCTTGATTGAACATAGCATTTTGTTATTCAGTTATTCAAATTGTTTCGTTATTAAGATTGAACGCACGTACGTATGCTACAGCATAGCTGTGTGAAATGGTGTCTGCAAGTGTGCGTTGTTCATGGTTCGTTTTCTTCTCTATCGTTTGCGAACAAATGCATTTATTGGGAATGTTTACATCCTGGCACGAACGGGAACGTGCGTACACATACAAACACACACGCGCGCACTCGCGCTCACGCGCACACGCGCATATACGTACGCATGCCAGCACACAAAAACACAGAGGCACGCACGCTCGCACATACGCACATCATGGCATGTTTTCCTCCAGTGTTCATATTTGATGCTAGGACAACATCCCTCGACATAATTCCCACAAGGACATAACCACCCTAGGGAAAAACCTTCCCTTGCCAATACCCCCTGCACTATACACCGCCAGGACAATCCCTCCATACATATGCTTTTAATGGTTATTAATGCATATCGACATATTTTTATATATGTGTTACTGCATAACGTAGTTTTGTTAATTTTGTTTTTCTTTGACTGTGTATGTTGATTCACGATGATTAAGAAATGATGTGTGATTAAAACATTTTAATTGAACGTTTGCATTGACTGATGGCAATAATATGTGTTGTATAAAACGGTTTTAATCATTTACTTCTGTGAAATGTTGAGTTTATAAAGAAACGCTCTGGAATCGGAATCGGAAATGGTTATTGGACCCAGAAATAATATTGTCACAGCGAACAGTTACTAACAGTGTCGTTTATAACATTTTCTAAATTTTAATTCATATATCTTAATTCGTTGTTATTACTCGTATACTCACCATCTGCTAACTGCGGTTGTATAAAAGAAACACATTTCAATTGGTCAGGGAGACTGCTACAAAGACCAAATTTGACCGCTATCGTAGCAGCCACATATTGAATTAAACTAAATAAATTAACAAATCTGTCCTCTTTCCATGAAATGAAAAAAACACTGGTTTAACTCTTAATATATATTATAATAGGTTGGTGTGTAATTGCTTAATTTTTATCGTGTTCTAATGTATCACACATTGAATGTTTAGTATGTTGGATATTTAAAAAGAGCACACTGGTGGATGACGAGGAATCTGTGTAGGAGGATCATATAATACAAACATGATACACGCTGATGATACTGTTCTCATGGCTGAGACACGAGAACAACCACAACATATACTAAGCGACATCGATAAAGAAGGGAAATCAGCAGGACAAATCAAAGATCTAGAATGGGAATAACGTCGGAAGGACACACAATGGAAAGAAAAGAGAAGATGGAGACATTTGTACATCTTGCGTCTTATATCGGATGACGGAACGTGATGAATAAATCGAAATGAGGGTAGAAACAGCAAGGGTAATTTTCGGCAGCTTATCAGTAGTGCTCACGGCTAAATTTAACTTACAACTAAAAATATGTCAAACTGATATATTTGGTCCACGTGGATGCACGGTGCAGAAACATGGATACTTTCCTAACTACGCCAACAGAGCGTGGAAAGTATTCGAGATGTAGTGCCTAAGACCAATTCAACATGTAAACCAGACTGAACATGTCCCAAACATAGAAATACTAAATCGGACCGGAATAAAAAATATAGAAACATAAATAAAAAATGGGCATATTACCAGACAAGGAGGAATACAACGTATTGGAGGGAGGCTAAACATCGCATACAACGTCAGAGACAGACAACAACAAGGCGTGATTGGGAAAATGAAATACAAAAACTAATAAACACGGCACAGTGAAGATATCTTCACTATATTTGAGGCTTAATAGCCTAGAACGTGACATTGTCGTTGTTTGACATCGTATGCTAAATATGTGAAAGGCTTGATTTTGTTGTGGTGTAGCTACGTCCTATGGGATTACCTCAAGGGGACATTGTTGTGGTGTAGCTACGTCCTATGGGATTACCTCAAGGGGACTATGTCCTACATGGTTACCTCAAGGGGACATTGGTACAGGTGGATTTGTCCAAGTGCGATGTTGTGCTGGTACATCGAATTCCCTGTGGTACCAATCAGGGTTGTCTTCATGAATGTATTCAGCAAGAACGATTCTTTCCATTCATTCATATGCATGTAATGGAGAGTATACATTGTTTATGCTCTTCCCCGTCTTCCCTTTTCCCTGCTTCCGTCCCTCCGTCCCTCCATCGTGTCCTTCCTACCTCATACGCCCTTCTCTCCCCTCTCAACCCCATCCTTATTACCAACCTGCATATTTCAATATCCAACCAAGATTACCATTTGGTCAACATTAACACTACCATTTGGTCATCATCAAGACCACCTTTTCACATTGGCATTAAACGTGTCACGACATTGTCTGTTAACCTGACATCCGACAAGCTCACTACTTAAGTAAGACATGTCGAACCTATACTTTCAAGTGCTATGTACATGTATCATGTGAACCTGGTGAGCTATTTCAGTACATTCTTGTGGTTGGTACTCGTCTACAGGTTAATCACAGTTACTGCGAAAGCGCTAGACACTGGATTGTGTGTTTATTAGAATTAGATGATCGAAGCTGTCTGGGCTGTCTTGCAGGAGTGAACAGTGAATGTAAATATGCTGGTTGCTTGGATGAAAGTACTTGATATGTAATTGTGCAGATTTTTGAAAAATGCGATATCGGACAGGGAGCCAGTGCGATTTTAGAAGTGGTAATGAGTGAGAGAAATGAGGAGACCGGGTAACTACCCTTGCCAAAAATTGTGCACACGTTGAAGTTTCAAGATGTTCTTGAGAGCAATATTATGATATATGGAATTGCAATAGTCATGTCTACTGTTAACAAAAGCAGTTGCACTAGTTTTGGCGACAACAAAAGACATCTACCGGCGAATACGACGAAGGTCACGAATGTGATAAAAGCAGCAACGACAAGCTTGTGAAATATACTGTCTAAAATGTTTATTATCATCAAAGGTGACTCCTAATTGTAGTGCGTGTGCGTGTGCGTGTGCGTGTGCGTGTGTGCGTCTACGTACGTAGGATTGGCTAAATAGGTGATAATTAGAGCATATATTTGTATATGTCATGCGAGCAAAGTAATTATTTATATCCTACGTTACCCCCCTGTATGCAGGGCATTAATATTGATAGACCAAGAGTCTTTGTTGCTGTTTACACGTTATCAATGGTAGATATCCAGACACTGCATGGCGGAACTGAATGTACGGTGGCGCCAAGTGGTAGGAAAACTACATACTATGCTGGTAACTCTATACAAGCACACACACACACACACACACACACACACACACACACACACACACACACACACACACACACACACACACACACACACACACACACACACACACACACACACACACACACACACACACACACACACACACACACACACACACACACACACACACACACACACACACACACACACACACATACAAACACACACACACATACATATATATATATACATATACATATGTAGCAGGGTGACACCATGTCAATCGATAGGCGTCACCACCAGCTAATTAGTATTTTGAACAGGACGTACCAGCCTCGTCCTGGGGTAACGCGAAAGCCGATTTCGACAGCCACCTAGCTCAGTTGGAGCAAGTGCTACATTTTGATGTATTTGACTATCAACTGATAGACGTTCGACACTCTGCCGCCTCGCCTTTAGCCTCGCTCGTATTAGTCTCTGTTTGTCGTATTGTAATAAAATATTACAATCGTACCCGGGTCGTGTGGTGCAACTAAGGGACGTGAGACGCCCTACCACAAATGGTGCCAGAGGTGGGATTTGATAACGCGACGAGACCACGAAGACGAGGCGAGGTGGCGGAGACGTAGAGTCGAGTAAGGAGCCTGGACCCTGATGACAACCTCGAGCGACATCCTGACGTCCTCGACATCCGGTCTGACGTTTGACCGAGAGTAAGGCGACTTCCGGTCCGGCCCTGTTCGAGTGAGGACCGTGGACACTGATGACGACCTCGAGCGACTCAAGAGTGACATTTCCGGTTTAACACTATTCGGCCGCGACGATGACTAGCCCCGACATGCGACGATCGAGCCACGTGACGTGCCGTGACGCTAAGTGACTTAGATCCTGACTGCATTGACAAACGATTGAATTTTGAATTGATACCCGTTCACTGTATAATTAGGAACTGTATCGTGTATCCTGTCTGTGTAGCTATAGCAGCATTATAGAGATAGCCAGTATCAGAATATTTTTTTGACATTTGCGTGTTAGTTAGGCATGTTTTCTGAGTAAGATGTATCTGTAGTTGTGAGGGTGCAGAGTAGTCCTGTAGATACGAATGTTATTCATGGGTATAACGGGTATATAACTTTTGTTCCGTACTGGGAATTTGGTATACATCTGGGTTAATACTTACTAGGGCAGTCGCAACTAGCAAGCAGACATGAGTATTGACGGGGCCGCTGGAATTGTGCCACCAGACTCGGTTCAGGGTGACTTGCAGGACCAACTGGTCACACTGCGAGAGGAGCTGTTACAGCTGCGGCTTGCAACCAATGACCGTCCACGCGTTGCGTACGTACCGCGCGAGCGGAAGGTGAAACCTTTCAGTGGACGTGGTGAGGTGACAGTGCAGGATTTTCTTGCAGATGTCGAGAGTCTATTTAGGGCACGAGCGATGTCTGATGAGGAGCAGTGTGACTTCATGACGTCACACCTCGAAGGTGATGCCAGACAGGAGATCCGGTTCCGGCCTGTGGAGGAGGTGCGTACCGCCACGTGTATCAAGCGGATTCTGCTGGAAGTGTTTGGCGAGAAGAGGTCGGTATCGCAGTTGCAGGAACTCTTCTATCTTCGTAAACAGGCTGACGGGGAGGGGATCCGTAGTTTTGCAGGTGCTCTGCAGCAACTGATGGAAGCGCTTTTGCGCAAGGACGGACATGCCGTCAACCAGCCTGACCGTGTGATCGCCGAACACTTCGCAGAGGGCCTGAAAGACCGCGTACTACGACGTGAGGTGAAGCAACAGCACCGGCTGCGACCGCAGATGAGCTTCGTGGAACTGAGGGAAGAGGCTATTCAGTGGTCTGAGAAGGAAGAGAGGCCGCCGCAATCCAGTCGACGACAGACTGCTGGTGCATTTGAGCTGGTCGCCGACGCAGGGGAAGCAGGTAACGTTACAGATCTGCAACGAGTGCTCTCAGAGTTAGAGAAACAGCAGCACGTCATCGAGGCACTGACTGAGCGTGTGGAGAGGATGGAAAGTGTTGCGACAGGTAGGACGGGTGGACGACGGTCCAACACTCCACAGAGGCCCTGGTCGGACCAGCGACCCGCATCTGCGCCGCAGAACTTGCAGACACGACGGCCATTTCAGGAGCGACGCGCATTTCATGGACCCTCGATGCAGTATACACCAGACGGGCAGCCAATTTGTTACCGTTGTGGTGGAGTTGGCCACCTGGGCAGGCAGTGTCGCAATGAGGCGAGCACTGGACCACGCCGGCCCCAGACGGAGGCTTGTCCACCGGGTGTGCAGACGACGGCCCCTACGGCACACAGACGAGAGCACCCAGACGATGTTAGAGAGAACACACATCCTTTAAACTGACGCCGCTCGTTACCAAGAGTCGGGTATACGAGCTAGTGCGTACAGGCTCACACGCTACCGCGCCAACTGACGCGACCGTTGGTACTTGCCCTACGGCAACTGTCTTGATGGGAGGTGTGGAGGTCAATTGCTTACTTGACACAGGTTCTCAAGTAAGTACTATCACTGAGTCTTTCTTTCGTAAGTACATTGCTCGAAACGACCGAGAGCTGGCGTCTTGCAGTTGGTTGAAGCTCACCGCTGCAAACGGTTTAGATATACCGTATGTTGGGTACGTCGAGTTGGACGTGACGACCATGGGTCAGACCATACCTGGCAGAGGTATACTGGTTGTCTGCGATTCCCCTGATACAGATCAGTGCGCGCATAAGAAGAGGTGTCCTGGCATTCTGGGAATGAATGTCATGGGAGAGCTTGACCTTGCTCTATGGAAACGATCCCTGAACACAGGTAGTTACAGAGCAGAGTCGGTGATGGCGTCGGTCATAGACGCGAAGCAACGGGACCGGAGAGGATTTACTCGTGTGGCAGGGTGGAGCGCAGTGCGAATCCCAGCGCAGTCTTGTGCCACGTTGATGGTTTCCGGTTTGCAGAGACAGGCTGATGCGACATGGGTCGTTGTAGAACCCATTGTGGGGGCACTTCCGGTGGAGGTGTCATTGTGTACTACTTTAACTAGAGTACACCAGGGTGCTGCACCTGTGCAGGTAGTCAACACCAGCAGAGAAGACGTCTGGCTGAAGCCGAGGATGCGAATAGGTATCTATCAGACCATCGCGCACGTCAGTGAAGAGGACAGAATATGTTTTGAGCGAGTCAGAGTGTCTGAGGAGTACGTGAGCAGGACTGAGGACCGACCGTCAGGTGTAGTCGACACGCGTGAGGTACTAACCAGTACACTCGATGTCGGGCCACACGTCACCGCGGAGCAGGTTGCTCAACTGAGAGATCTCATCTCGCGGAACGAACGAGCATTCGCCCGAGATGATGACGACCTTGGCTATACAGACTTAGCCACGCACACGATAAGGACCACGACTGAGGTACCCGTACGACAACCTTTCAGAAGGATTCCGCCTACACAGTATCAAAGAGCACATCAAGGATCTTCTGAACAGAGGTGTTATCAGAGAGAGCCATTCGGCATGGGCTTCGCCGATCGTCCTGGTCAGGAAGAAAGACGATTCGCTGCGCATGTGCGTGGACTATCGGCTGCTCAATGCGAAGACCCACCGAGACGCATTTCCGCTGCCGCGCATTGACGAGAGTTTTGACGCCATGAGCGGCGCAAACTGGTTTACCACATTGGATCTGGCTTCAGGATACCACCAGATCGCGATGTCGGAGGACGACCGAGAGAAGACGGCCTTCACCACACCTATGGGGCTGTACGAATTCAACCGTATGCCGTTCGGGCTCTGTAACAGTCCCGCGACCTTCCAGAGGTTGATGCAGAGGTGCTTTGGAGATATGTGTTACCAGACGGTACTCTGTTACCTTGATGACGTTATCATCTTCTCCAAGACGTTCGACAGCCACCTAGCTCAGTTGGAGCAAGTGCTACAGCGACTGCAGAGGATTGGACTGAAGCTGAAGACAAGCAAGTGTCACTTCTTACAGCGGGAGGTGCTATACCTAGGACACCATGTGTCGGCCGACGGCATTGCCACAGATCCGGCAAAGATCGATGCTGTGAAAGACTGGGCCGTGCCGAACACTGTGAAACAGCTTCGCTCCTTTGTAGGATTCGCGTCCTACTACCGTAAGTATGTGCAAGGGTTCAGTATGATTGCAGCGCCGCTACACGATCTAGTGACCAGTGTCAACAAGGAAATGAAGGAGAAGGGACGGTTGAGAGGAGCCTTCAAGGACAGTTGGAGTCCAGAGTGTGACGGAGCTTTCAAGGTTTTGAAGAACGCGCTCTGCTCAGCTCCAGTTCTCGGGTATGCCCAGTACCAACGACCATTCATAGTGGAGACGGACGCCAGCCACCTGGGTCTCGGCGCTGTCCTGTCTCAAGAACAGGAAGGACGTCGTGTCGTCATCGCGTACGCGAGTCGCAGGTTGCGACCACCCGAACGCCAGTATAGCTCGATGAAGCTAGAGATGCTAGCACTTAAGTGGGCGGTCACCACGAAGTTCCGTGCCGACCTTTACGGCGGAGAGTTCGTCATCTACACTGCACGCTACTCCCGCGAGAACTACGCCAACAGATAGAGAAGAATGACAGAGTACGACAAGAATTCCAGGTTGAAGTAAAGGAGATAGAGGTACAGTCAACCCAGTCACCTGCCTTCCCAGCGTTGTCACCTGAAGAACTTGCAGAGTTGCAGAGGAAAGACCCAGACATCAGCAGGTTCCTGATGTACTGGAGGGTCGGCGAGAAGCCGAAGAAGTGTGCACAGAAGGGTGTGACACAACTGCTGAGACAGTGGCACAAGATGAGGGAAGAGAATGGGGTTTTGTACCGCAAGGTGAGAGATCCACAGGGTGGAGAGGTTAAGCAGCTAGTTCTACCGAGTGTGCTGAAGCACCGACTTCTAGAAGCGGTGCACGACAAGATGGGTCACCAGGGTGGTGATAGGACGAGCAGCCTGGCGTGGCACCGTTGTTACTGGCCAGGTATGCACAGAGAGATTGATGACTACGTGAAGAACTGTGCGAGGTGCACACTAGCGAAGATGCCGCGACAGAAGACACGCGCGCCGATGGGACACCTTCTAGCATCGCGTCCCTTAGAGGTCTTGGCGGTGGATTACACACAGTTGGAGAAGGCAGCAGATGGACGTGAAAGTGTTCTGGTACTGACAGACGTGTTCACCAAATTCGCTTGGGCTGTACCAGCACGTGACCAGAAGGCGAACACGACGGCGCGACTATTGGTGAGAGAGTGGTTTCAGCGTTACGGAGTTCCACAGAGGATCCATTCTGACAGAGGCCGGAATTTCGAGAGTGCGATTATTGGAGAACTGTGCAAGCTGTACGGCATCGAGAAGTCAAGGACTACGGCATACCATCCAGAGGGGAACGGGCAGTGTGAAAGGTTTAACCGGACTTTACACGACTTGTTAAGGACCCTTCCGCCGGCACAGAAGCGAAGATGGACAGAGCATCTGCCCGAGCTTTGCAACGCCTACAATGCGACGCCACATGCGTCGACGGGATACTCGCCACACTACTTGTTGTTTGGGCGCGATCCCTGGCTGCCGATAGACGCATTCCTAGGGCAGGAGTTGAGGGAGGACGATTGTGACAGCTCGATCGACGGATGGCTTGCCACACATCAGAAGAGACTGCAAGACGCGTATTCTCACGCAAGCGAACGACTCGGTGCTGCAGCAGAAAGTCGTAACCTGCTTCACGAGAGATTGAAGATGAGTGAGCCGCTGACACTTGGTTGCAGGGTTTACCAACGCAACAGACTACCAGGACGCAACAAAATGCAGGATGCATGGAGCCCGGAGGTGTACAAGGTAGTACGGATACCCACGGAGCCTGGTGGACCTTACCACATCGAGAGGGCAGACGGGTTCGGCCGACCTCAGACAGTCTGCAGGAAGAACATCCAGCCAGCGGGTCCAGGAGCGATTGTTCCGACTCCAGTGGCAGTCACTCCAGAGGTCAAAGACGACGAACGCTCTGATGAGAGCTCTGACGAAGAGGAGGAGGAAGAGGATTACCTTGTCGCGATCGTTCCAGTGGTTCGTCCGACGATAGCTCCAGCTTCAGTGGTCCAGCCGATTGCTGAGGAGGTTTTGACGGGAGAGGAGATTCACGATGAGCCTGCCGTGATACCGGTATCGATACCAGTACCCGCACCTAGGAGATCGGGCAGGATGCGGAAGAAGGTGGTACGCTTCGAAGAAGTCGACACGCAAGTACCTACACCGGCCCCGCGGCGATGCAACGTCATTCCTGAACCGTGTGTGGGGGACCAATTGACCCCCATCATGACTAGTTTGTTTGTAGCGATGGCTCGCAGTGGTGTGGTCTTTTCGGGAAGCATTAACCGGGACGGTTAAGAGTTAGTTGGGGAGGACCCAGGAGGAATTTTTAGAATTTAGATACGCAGGAATTTGGGAGAACCCTAGAGTTCCAGCGGGATGTTCTTTTTTTATATAGTAACCGGGACGGTTAAGATTTAGTTGGGGAGGATGTAGCAGGGTGACACCATGTCAATCGATAGGCGTCACCACCAGCTAATTAGTATTTTGAACAGGACGTACCAGCCTCGTCCTGGGGTAACGCGAAAGCCGATTTCGACAGCCACCTAGCTCAGTTGGAGCAAGTGCTACATTTTAATGTATTTGACTATCAACTGATAGACGTTCGACACTCTGCCGCCTCGCCTTTAGCCTCGCTCGTATTAGTCTCTGTTTGTCGTATTGTAATAAAATATTACAATCGTACCCGGGTCGTGTGGTGCAACTGAGGGACGTGAGACGCCCTACCACACATATATATATATACATATATATATATATATATATATATATATATATATATATATATTGACTTCTATGGCGCCTATATCCTCAGGAACCTGAGCTCAGAGGCGCGACAAAAGAGAATCAGTAAGCGTAATCGTAAACAGGGACGCGCAAAAGTCAGTATCAGAACGAGGGACAATGTATCCAATGAAGAAGGTTCAGGCAGTGCTTTTAATTTCTGCCGATGAAGAATTGTGTTAACAGATTTCCACATCTGGCGAGGGTTTTCAGAATTTGTTGTGATAAAATGTGTATAGTAATCAGACTTTGCTTTTGACATCGTGTGATTGCATATATGTAGCTGTTTAGTATAACGGGATCGATCAATTGGAGAACGAGTTAGTCGCCAAATTCTTTCAAGATATCGACGACGACGTTTTGCTACAATTATATCATTAGACATC
>BSQZ01000009.1:6943251-6945751 GCA_033239005.1 Lamellibrachia satsuma
GATAAACGGGGAAGATTTTATTTGATACATATATGTAGAGGTTGTGTGTATACAAGACGCGTACTCACGAGCATATATAGCAGCGTCCATCATGATAATGTCTGACATGATAATGTATGACATGATAATGTCTGACAAAGTTCAGTTCGACTACAGCCACGTTCGTCATGATTATCAGTTTTCTAACTCGCATCGACATTAAATATTGCCTTGCTTTATAACCAGAAACGAAGAAACCATAATAGTTTCTATGTGAACGCGTTTTAGACTTACACAGTTAAGAGCAAGTATTCTCATTTCTAGTATGCTTTATTTTCACCGGCGTCAACGTCATTGGTCAGATATAAAATCATATATCGGCTACCGGGAGTATAAATGACTGACAAAGTTAACTTTTTAGAAGAAAAATTATGCACTATCAGGTTTTTATAGTTCGACATTACAGGTGGCCTTACTAGTACGACGTATCGGTGCATTTTGTAAATACGCCGTATTTCACTTTATCGGACGAAAATGCAACTGTTCTTAATAATCACTACAGGAAAGTAATCGAACTGCCTCGTGATTTTATACATTAGTTGCCTTGTATATTACCGTACAGTGAGGCCTTTTCGAAGACGTTCTTTCTTGTAAAGCAAATCCCGGCGCTAGTCTCACTTTTAGAAATTAGAAACGTATCTTTCCGTCGTTCCATATTGCATTATTGGTGAGTAATTCACTCAAACCAACTTTTCTAACAACTTGTTTTTTCTCTGTAGATGAAATAACTGTGTTGTTTCGAATATTGATCCCATGCGCAGAAGTGTCTTCAGATTTATGCAAAAACAGCATATTATATTACATAAAGGCAAAATTCACAACAACCAGTATTCTGTTCGTTATAGGTAAATCAGTTAAACATTTAAGAGGAAAGCAAAACAGGACAGAATGGAAACTAAGTGACATGAGTACTTGCCACAGGGCAGAAAGCTCAGTACAACGAGATATGTATATTACCGTTTTGTAGAACAGGTGATTTAAAGGCATAAAGTAATGCCAAACTCTCACTGGAACGAGATATCGTGCCATGCCAAACATTCCACGTTCGATTTACCAATTTGCTAATTGCAGCTACATATCCGTGATAGGAAACGGGCTTACCATCACTACTGCATATCATGTTGACTGTTCTTTCAGTCTCGAGAATGTTTACTAGCCTTGTCTTTTGATACAAACAAAACCTGTCGGGATAAAGATAACATTTCTCATTGTATTTCTCATTGTATGTTGTAGAAGTTAAAATAACCACAACACAGACAATTAAGTGTACCAAAGCGTATTATTTCTTGACATGGCTTAACAAAACCATGATATTTATGTGCGACAATTAAGATGAGATTATAATATGGATATGTTTAACACTATTGTGTGGTGACTCTCTCCACGTCACCCATTTGGCAGGAGTTCATGCCTTGTGCCAATAGACAAGGAACATCATTGCTAACTAACCACCTGTTAGAGCGCAGTGCCACAATAAATCTGAACCTTGTTGGAAGGTCACTAACGTAAAGTAAAAATAGGTATTATGGTGCATTATTATAGTATATATATTTCTATTTAAATCATTACAAACGTGCATGGCATAATGTGCTAATAAATCATAGATATCGTGTAGTTGCGAATCGAAAATTAAACCCCTATATATAATTTGTGAAAATGTCATGATATACGGGTCGTGAAATGCCCAGGTAAAAGGCATTGGCCCATGTGTAGGTGATTGGAATTATGTTGCGTATAAGTATATATATATATATATATATATATATATATATATATATATATATATATATATATATATATATATATATATACTGTTATAAATACTATGTATATATATGCATATATGTATATATATATATATATATATATATATATATATATATATATATATATATATATATATATATATATATATATATATATATATATATATATATATATATATATATATATATATATATATATATATATATATATATATATATATATATATATATATATATATATATATATATATATATATATATATATATATATATATATATATATATATATATATATATATATATATATATATGTATATATATATATATATATATATATATATATATATATATATATATATATATATTTATATATATATATATATGCATATATGTATATATATATATGTATATATATATATAATATTATATATATATATATATGTAAATATATATATATATATATATATATATATATATATATATATATATCTTAAAATGTTACTCGTTCCAGATTTTATTAGCGACTTTGTTCGAAAACCAGGCGCTTTTCGCAAAGTTCTGTTCGGCGCAGGAGCCTAAAATGAATGTTATATATTAAAATTGCCGAAAATGGGTTAATGACGGAATCGATCAGCTAAATCATAATTTTTTCCATACATCCATTTATATAAGTTGAACGACCCTGATTAGCACTT
>BSQZ01000009.1:6953251-7013251 GCA_033239005.1 Lamellibrachia satsuma
TTAACTAGTACTTTACCGAAGCAAACGGCTAATCTAATCCAGGTACCTCAAGCGTGTCGACGCCATTGTTGAGTGACCAGGTCGTCTGGAAATACTCCTGCATGCGCTGCTTCAACGGCTTCGGAATGTGATGTGCACAGAAGAAATCCTTCAGGTCTCGCGTCTTTGATTGATACGTGGCGCGGCGGGAGTACAGTCGCTGGATGATGGCCGTCACGTTGCCAAAGACGACAGCGTGCATGAGCGCTGCAATGATAAAGTTGTGTCATGTCGCCACGTTGCCAAAGACGGTAGCATGCAAGAACGCTGCAATGATAAAGTTGTGTCATGTCGTCACGTTGCCAAAGACGACAGCGTGCATGAGCGCTGCAATGATCAAGTTGTGTCATGTCGCCACGTTGCCAAAGACGGTAGCATGCAAGAACGCTGCAATGATAAAGTTGTGTCATGTCGCCACGTTGCCAAAGACGACAGCGTGCATGAGCGCTGCAATGATAAAGTTGTGTCATGTCGCCACGTTGCCAAAGACGGTAGCATGCAAGAACGCTGCAATGATCAAGTTGTGTCATGTCGCCACGTTGCCAAAGACGGTAGCATGCAAGAACGCTGCAATGATAAAGTTGTGTCATGTCGCCACGTTGCCAAAGACGGTAGCATGCAAGAACGCTGCAATGATAAAGTTGTGTCATGTCGCCACGTTGCCAAAGACGGTAGCATGCAAGAACGCTGCAATGATCAAGTTGAGTTTTGTTGTCACATTACCAAACACGACGACGTGCATGAGCACTGCAATGATAAGGTTGAGTAGTGTCGTCACGTTGCTAAACAAAGTAGCGTGCATGAGCACTGCAATGATAAGGTTGAGTAGTGTCGTCACGTTGCTAAACAAAGTAGCGTGCATGAGCACTGCAATGATAAGGTTGAGTAGTGTCGTCACGTTGCTAAACACGACAACGTGCCTAAACGATGCAACGATTGATCAAAACATATATAATACATATAAACACCACTTGTTTCGCTTTTGTTTTCACAAGCAGTTATGTTTGCAACTGACATGCAATTGAAATAGATTGCGGAACACCGAATAAGGGTTGATGTAGACAGAATGCAAGCAAGCGAATACTCTGTATAACGCTATCGGAAATGTGCAATAACGAATGCAAGTACGGAGCGCATACTTCATTACGAAAATGCAAATTATCATCATTTACACGTCTGAAAAATAGAAACCGTACGCGTCAAACTGTAAATGCCGTGAGACACGCAATTTACTCCCGCACGTCAATGAAGCCTGGTGATTGTATGAACGTATAAACTAACACGTTAGCGCGCGGTTCCTATCGGGAAAACCATATCAGAAGCATCGATATGAAACCCGGCAATGCCGCGTCGCTGGACCCGGCGCCTGATAACTGCTTACGCGAGAGTGCAAAGTAACTGCATTGACGTCATCAGAAAACAACCATTTCGAACACGTTACCCGTATTCAGTGCTTGATATCTTGGGAGGAATATCCTGTATTTAATTGAATTTGCGCGGATAGTGTTGTATAGGAAGCGATCAGAAATCTTCGGGAATTTCCGACGAAACCTAGCTGATTTCTTTTGACGTATATTTTTGATGTATATTTGGATGTGTATTTCATAGCCTAATAGACAACCTCCTCCCGGGTTTCATGGATAAAGAGGAGAGCAAAAACAACATATGATGCAATCTGGATGAAGTCCAACTAACCTATGATAAATATGCAGTGGAATCCGCTTAACAGAATCAAAGACAACTGAATCAGCCTCTTAGCAGAATCAAATATACTGGTTGAGCCGGAATTATTCCCGCTGTATTAAATTGCGCCGCTTGAGGGAAAGAGTCACTTCTACGAGAATCGCGCTGCTCTTGCCTAAGGTGTTTATGTTAAGCGGAGGCCACTGAACATGGATCAACACGGACTTATGCATAATTAAAAATACTGATTTAAACACACAGAAAACGGCTCGCCCGCCTCAATGAAATGCGGTTGATAGGGAAAAGGCGGACAAAACGGGTTAGTAGTAGTGGACCAGCCAACAAGGGATTCAACACTGTTGACGGCGTTGTTCTTTAATAGCAGGAATCTATGCTAGATTAATCACCCACAGGATGAAGAAAAGGGTGTGGGTCAAAAAGTACAAAATGGTTATTTGGGGATTTTGCATGATTTTACACGACATTCTCTAGATCTGTCTGGACAAACTATATGTATTATCTTGCAGTTGTACTCAGCCTCTATAAATAACATGTGAACTTTCATAATATACATAAACATATGGCAGAATGCAACACAAAAGTACGTTTTTTGTCAATCAGCATAGTTGTTTAATTTGAAATGTTGCTCAACAGTGTGTCCACCACTCTGATGTGAAAGTATACATTAATTATGTTTCGGTATTATGTGCCTAGCCAACTGGGTACGCTATTATTTTATACATATGTATGCTATTGGTGTGAGTCTGTTATCCAGCTGGGTTTCAGCAGTCGATTACGTCACATCCGCAGGCGTAAGTGCACCCTTTTTAGAATCGTGTAATATGTCTGTAATATTTTAAGAAATCATCCCAGAAATCAGCTGTTGATTGCTCGAACCTCCCTTTTCAAAACAGTGAGGACGGGATAGCACCCCTATGGGGGTACAAACAAACATAAATAAGTAGTGAGGTACTCAAAGGTGCTGTATACACCCAGCGACATATTTGTAGGCGTCACTATTATTTTTTTTTGATTACATAGAAAATGTTATTCCACCGTCGCAATTTCCGCTACAGCCATATTTGGAATTTTCACCAAAGACCCCCACCCCAGAGGATTTTAAAAAAATACGAACCGTCCTCTTGAACCCCAGAGCAGCACCATATATTGGGTAAGCAGGCAACTGTGATATACACGGTAAACATATTTCGAGAAAATCCCACTTTCGTGTTGAATTTTGTAGTCATGTGTAAATTCACCTGGAAATCATAAAATCTTTGGTTTTCTGTGCCTCCGCAGATCTCAATTCATAAAAAAACGCCATTTGATCCCAGGTTAATTTGTGACCTTCAAATGACCTTCAAATCAAAAACTGAATGTGGTACCCACCCACATCTTTTTGGTCGTGCTAAGCACCACTGATCCCGCTATTAACAAACAACGCTGCTAAACAATAGAGGTCTACTGCTGGTCTACTGTAGTGCAAAAGGGGAAATGGCTACCTCCGATGAGCATGGCGATAATAGAGAAGATCTTCTCGGCGTTCGTGTTAGGCGACACGTTGCCGAAGCCGACGCTCGTCAGACTCGTGCACGTGAAGTAGAGCGCCGAGATGTAGGCGCTGTGAGTGAACGGCGGGTGCATCGTCTTGTTGTAGATCGGCCGGTCAAGCTTCTCCGACAACTGGTACAGCCACCCTGCGATAAGGTCAAGCAATGAAAGTGCATTCAGTCAATATTTAACAAGATTTAACAAACTTTTTTACAAGATTGTCATCCAAAGCAGAGCAAAACAGATGGCAAGTGGACAAAGAAGCCATTGTCTTGTCCGAGAGTCCAACGACTTTCCATCAATGTGTAAAACGCCCTTCTGAGATATTTACAATTTTTGTTTTTAAACATATTTACGTTGCTAACACTTGCCTCAGCCAGCCAGCCAGCCAGCCAGCCAGCCAGCCAGCCAGCCAGCCAGCCAGCCAGCCAGCCAGCCAGCCAGCCAGCCAGCCAGCCAGCCAGCCAGCCAGCCCGCCCGCCCGCCCGCCCGCCCGCCCGCCCGCCCGCCCGCCCGCCCGCCCGCCCGCCCGCCCGCCCGCCCGCCCGCCCGCCCGCCCGCCCGCCCGCCCGCCCGCCCGCCCGCCCGCCCGCCCGCCCGCCCGCCCGCCCGCCCGCCCGCCCGCCCGCCCGCCCGCCCGCCCGCCCGCCCGCCCGCCCGCCCGCCCGCCCGCCCGCCCGCCCGCCCGCCCGCCCGCCCGCCCGCCCGCCCGCCCGCCCGCCCGCCCGCATAGACAGAAGATAGAGAGACCGATGTAGAGAGGCAGAGAGATCGATATACCGAGAGACCGAGAGAGTGAGGAAAAACCCACGGAGAGGGAGAGGAAGAAGAGATAAATAGCCTCCCCCATCAGTCCGTTAGCTCACTCACCTACGGTCCAGTTGGCCGGGTTCCGGTCGAGCTCTTCACGGCCGATGACGTACCAGATGCAGGCGAGCCAGTGCGCCAACACGGTGAACATGGCCATTAGGAGGGTCAGTATGACGAAGCTGTACTGAGAGTAGTGGTCAAGCTTCTGCATTAGGCGAGCCAGACGCAGCAGGCGAGCCACCTTGAGCAAGTGAATGAGGGTACCCTGCGCACAAACGACAGTGCATGTTTATTATTAACTGCCACTTCTGAAATCTCTGTATTGACCGATATCGCATTATCCTACGTAAAGATCTGCACAGTTACCTACCAGACATTTTCACCTAATCAACCAATATTTATATTCTCTGCTCACTCCTGCAAGAAAGCATACACAGCTTCAATACTCTAGTTCATATCTACTTTTGTGGCGGGATATAAATTGTAATTCATATTATTATTATTATTATTATTATGCGTTTTTTTTTGTCCCTTACAACGTGGGCGTTACAGAACATACACGACTACAGGTACACGACGACCCCCCACCCCACCCCCCACCCCCACCCCCACCCCGCTGCATAGGGTATTTTATTTCTCCTGGCATTTACACTGACTTTGGGGCCCTTTCCATATTACTGGTGCTAAGCCAGTCCACAATTTGTAACACATTTTATTAAACAAATTTAATGTAACATCATATTGTAACAGCGGATGTGTTAGCACTGTATCATATGTGATGTGGACAGAGTACGTGAATAGCATCAAATGGTAATATGTGAAATTTGACGTGTTGATGATGTATGTATGTGTGTGTGTGTGTGTGTGTGTGTGTGTGTGTGTGTGTGTGTGTGTGTGTGTGTGTGTGTGTGTGTGTGCGTGCGTGCGTGCGTGCGTGCGTGCGTGCGTGCGTGCGTGCGTGCGTGCGTGAGATGTGCTCACCGTATTGACTTGGGAGGCATAGAGAACATCAAAGGGTAGAGCTGCCAGCAGGTCGAGCAGGAACAAGCCGCGTATGTAGTTGATGGCGATCAACTTGGGCTCGTACACCACCTGGCCGCTCTTACTGACGTACGTCGTCCTAAAGTTTAAAATAATATCTGAAACAGAAACAAGCAAATATTGTGATAAAGACAACGACATTAGTAAAAAAAATTACTTTAAACGGGCGCCATGTGAACCGGCTTACCGTTTGGTACGCACGCACGCACGCATGCACGCACGCACGCACGCACGCACGCACGCACGCACGCACGCACGCACACACACACACACACACACACACGTGTGTGCGTGCGTGCGTGCGTGCGTGCGTGCGTGCGTGCGTGCGTGCGTGCGTGCGTGCGTGCGTGCGTGCGTGCGTGCGTATACCGCGTACCACGGCTGTGAGAGGTGTGGATGTTGAATATGTACAGTGAGGCAGCGTGCTTAGTCACTAGTGAGACTGGGCCTGGTGGATAATTGCCGTTATCCGTTCGTTCTCGTATTATCTCACCCACTCATTTGTTTTTAACAACCGTCGACATTTTGCCGAGCTCGTGTGCACGGTGTACGTGTAATTGTTTCCGCGTGACGTACAATGTGTCGGTCGTTCAGCTTTGTTTGTTTAGTCGGGTATCAATAATGCTTCCACTAGAACATTGCATGCAGACACATATGTACTTAACAACCGTACATAATAAAATAATATACACATGTTTACATACACGCGCACGCACGCACACGCGCACGCACGCACTCACGCGCACACATACACACATGCACGTATCGCACGCATACATACGCATTACAGCGTTAAGAAATAGGATATATTGAATTCTAATAGTTTTGACCCACCGATAATAAAGAGCATTTCGACGATAACGTCCGTTACTATGGACGCCCGTCTATTCGGGCCGTCGACCAGGTAGAAGGCAGCGTTGTACGGCACGATGATGGCGATGTAGAAAGTGCACAACAAGATCAACCAATCCCAGCCAATCTTGAATATCCCATAGTGCAGCAGGATGAACTTTGACCGCTTCATTTCCTGCACTTTGTACTCTGGCAACGTGTTATTGCCAGATAAATGTTTGATCTGAAACGGCGTGAGCGTGTGTCTTTACATATGTCGATAATAAATGTGAATAGTCATGTATAATTCAATATGCATATAGACGCATTCGTGCTGGGGCATTATTATTTTAATTGTTTCTGGAAGTAAACATTCTATGCGAGTTTGTCTTGTACTGGAAAGTAAATGTAACTGACGCTGTATGGTTAATTTAATTTGTGTTGCTTTCAATGACAATTATGCTGATGTGCAATCGAGATGTGTGCAGTAATATCAGTTTTGAGCCATTATTCAGCATCCGTATATTGTGACTGGAAACTGGTTTGTCACGGAAACATTCATGTTTATGTATACACCAACTTTCCACACCGATTACAACGCAAGGCAGAATGCTAACTCCTTTATGAGAGGATTATAAAAGATACCCACTGCAATGAAAATATTCAATTCAGCAATATTCCAGCAAGTCGCCACACTGTAGTAGAATGATCTAGAGCGGCCTCATTGAATCATTCATAACACCTCTTTATTGAAGACCAAACCAATCACCAGCCTCACGGGGAATACTTAGTGGCATGCATTATTCCCTAACCGTTTCATGCATCTCTAAGTACATATAAATCGTCCCCTTGTCAAGCATAATGCCCGCTACACAAAGTGTCTAATTCCTCGAGTCACAGTGCCATTTCTGTTCAACGGAAATACCCATTTCGGATCTTGCCTTGAGTACAAATTATATTTAAAATATCGGGATGCTTTGTGGTTACCAATACTTTGTGGTTACCAATACTGCCATACCTTCCTGAGTTGCAACTTGCTCTTCTTGCCCTTCTGTTTGTTGTACGTTCCGGACAGATGATACAACACAGCTCGACTCCGCCGACGCTGACTCATGTACTCGGCGCTAGGGGCGCAGTCGTCGTCACTCGAGTCCGTTGGCGTAGTCGGCTGGCTCTGGTCACCTGCTTTCCCGACGTCACCGTTGACATCTGGTTGACATATACAACACACTAGACATTGGAGATGAACACAGCCCACATTTATGCCTTTATTTGTTATGTAGCTGTTTTAGAATTGTCATATTTTATTAGTGGAACATATGTGTAGCTACATTTAATAACAACTATTTTATCAATGGTAGTTATCATGATAAATAAATCTACACATGTAATTACATTGATTAATGGTGATAATGTTTTAATAATAATTATAGCTATAATGATAATAAACTTGCTAAATCTTGTTAAACCAGATTTTTATCAGTGGTATTTTGTTGTATTAATATGCTACAGTGACAATGAAAACAATTGTACCGGTGGAAATGCTATGTTAATACATGTATAGGTATATGTACTTATAACTGGGTGAAAAGAATTGCGGGAGTGAAAAGAATAGACAAACGAATAAGGGAGGAGGTTGGTGTGAAACAGAGTTTCAGGAGGAAGCTGGTGAGGAGAGGGTTAAGGTGGGCTAGACACGTGGGGAAAATGGGGAACGGTTGACGAAGAGAACGTATGCGCTTACGGTGGAGGGTAGAAGGAGAAGAGGTAGACCGAGACTGACATGGGAGGAATGCGGGAAGAGACATTTGGCGGGAGTGGGGGAGTGGAGAACGAGAGCAAGGGATACGGGGAGTGGAAAAAACCGACGACCGGCATCGGTGCCAACCTCACCCCGGATGTCAGGGATAAAGAGGAGAGCAACAACAGCAACCATTGCGTTGATCGCCAACCTACCGCTTCCGTTCCACTTGGTTCCATCGTGTCCCGTCTGCTGGTTCGAGACATCTTTGTGTGACACCAGAAACAGTACAACGTCCCCTTTCTCGTTCTTGATCGGAACAATGTCAAGTAGACATCGGAATAAAATGCCTGCAAAGCAAAACGAAAGTTGCTAAACGAAACGAAAGTGAAACTACCCCACAAGTATGGCGAATATTAGGGTGGAAAGAGGCAGGTTGGAATAAAACGTGACGTGTAGAGTGGTCAACGTGTTTGTTTAGCACTATTGTATCTCAGGATATCCACAACAGCCATGCCAGGAGAACCGACAACGTTGCGTGTTGTCAAATTGTTTGTAATTTAGTCTAAAGGGTTATAATGATTAAACCATGTATCAAGTAACTGCTTCCGATCGCGTATTCCGCGCGGTCAGATCTTTGTGGGATGCTAAGAATAATGGCATATTACCAGAGTTATTTGAACTCTTGAAAAGACGACATAGATGTGAATGTCCGCTAAACATTATTTATTATTATTATTATTATTATTATTATTATTGTAACCACGTGTTGTGTTGTCAGGGCGGGATCACCATCGACATAGTCATGATCGTGATCATGATCATGACAATGTCGATCATCATCATCACAAATAACCACCATCATCACCATCGTCATATATGTCAAGTGTCGTTGAGGCGAACAACTCTCGGCGCGTTTACCCCGATACACCGAGTCGGCGCGTTAGCCGAGCAGTGACATCGAACGTGATTACAACACGGGAAGAGATCATGTACACTTTGACATTTCGGTTTTGTTGCCGAGATCTATGGAGTCGCGCGGAAACACGGACATTACGCTCAGCGGCGGCCGTTATTAAATTGACTGCCGCAGCCAGAGTCGGGAGACGACCAGGAAGCGACGCGGTGCTCCGCGGCAGCTAATCGCTTGCTCGCAATCGCGGCGTCACCATCGAGCGAGCGGGAGTATTGACCTGGAGAGACAACGACCGGTTGTGGCCGTCGTTGATCGACAAGAAAGTGGCTGTGTGGACAATCAAGTACAACGCGACACTTCGTGGACAATTACGTACGCTTTGGCGTCAACTACTGGAGTAATAACTCGTGTTGTGGCGTTGGCAATCAGCGTGCAGGAGAATAACGTAGGACCAGCAACCTTGAACATACAGTCGTTAGCAGTAGCATCGGCAGCGTGGAAAATAGCGGACAGTCACATACGTTGAAGTATGAGCAACGTAGACAATCACATATGTTGTAGTATCAACTACGTCGGCAATGACATATGCTGTAGTATTAGCTACGTCGGTAATGACGTATGCTGTAGTATCAGCTACGTCGGTAATGACGTATGCTGTAGTATTAGCTACGTCGGTAATGACGTATGCTGTAGTAGCAGCTACGTCGGCTATCACGTATGCTGTAGTATCAAGTATGTAGACAACCATGTCCGCTGTGGTCTCACATACGTAGACAATCACGGATGTTGCGTATGTCGCAGTATACATACCCGCTCACTTGCAGAAAGACGTCGTACTTTCACTAGGTGGCGCGTCGGTTTCTTGTCAGTTGTGGGAAAAATAGACGTATGTATAAAGATGGCAGTACCGGCTTATTCGTCAGTTTCACAAATCACCCCCACAATATGCTAGAACCTATGTTCTGGACGTCCTGGAAATAAATAAACGAACGGCACTGGCGTTGTGTTCTGATTACCCGGTCTTAAACGTAAAATGTATTATTAATATTGTTGTCTCTGCAGAAAATTACCGGTCAACTTCATGGAGGAAACGGGTTCAAACGGCCGTAGATTTGCGACGTAATGACCCCGTGTTTCCGATCAGCCGTATAATTGCCGTCGGCGTAAATTTGTTCGTCGTACAGCCAGAATATGTGGGATTTGTTCAGTGTACTACATGATCATGTTTACACGGATGCACTGCATGGATAAAACCTATTATCTGTACAATTATGAATCGTTCAATAATAAATCAATAGCTATGACTGCGCTGCATGGTGAGTTCGACCAGGCATGCGTGATATTAGTGTAAATAGACTTGAAAACACGCGTCCCTTGTCATATTCGCCGACAAACCTTGCTGGATGCACCGTTTTTAAGCGCCCCCTCCCCCACCCACCCATCCCCCCAACAAGCAAAGTTTATCTGTTCAGTTGTATGATGTAATGGGTTGTTTAAAAAATGCCCTGTTACTTTTTATTGTCATTTAATGCTACTTGGACATAGTTAATATTTTCTTGCAACCGAATGACACTTCTTCTTACCAAAGTTATTCGAAATTTTATAAGTGAAACTGATTTATCGATAAACATGGCATTTACATCTTGACTGTGTGTTACAATATGGTATTTTGTGACCTGTTGTGCACTGAAAACATTGCGTTTAGATGTGTAAAAGTTCACCACAGCAGAAAACGCAATGTTTTTCTCCAGCTGCTTCAAGCACAGTCTAAGAGTAATGGTTGGTTTACCGTGAAGGAGTCAACGAAGAAACTGACGCGCCATCTAAAGAGACTGGAGCGTTGCAGCGACTACGTTACCCGGGTAAAACTTACTTGAAACGCTGCCGGGTTCGGCCTATCTGCGCGTCCCAGGCAAGTGAGATTGATCTAATACCGATGACGTCACTCGCAAACACGAACAGCAGCGAGTTCGATTGGGGTTAAAGGGCGCCCGCACGCGCAGACGTTGATTTTTATTGGCGCGTGCAATGAATAAACATCAGAATAAGCTGACGTTAGCTCATATATTTTTAGAACGCCGGGTTAGATTGTGAATAATTCGATTCCGTGACGTCGGATTGAAGATAGCGAGATTATTGAATATGACAGCTCGTCAAGTCCTGTTGTTGTCGCTCAATGGAGTTCCGGTCGAGCACGCGCATGCGTACATTCACTTCCGCTTATGACGCAGACGCCCCGGTTTGCCAACTATCAGGTAAACATAATTGAATAGCAATTGCTTACAAAAAGGTGCAAATACATATTTTTTCAAGCGGGCAAGAAATGTACAGTGTACTAGTTTATTATAGTTTTATTTACGTGAAGCGAACGTTATTCTTTTGGCTGTCATTCTTTTTGAATTTTCAATCTTAGGCTGCTTTATTGGCCTAAATTATTTTCCATGATATAGCTACATTATAGAAAAGCTAATTCCCGACTATGGTTGATGATGGAACTGTAAATATCTAGGAATAATTTGCGTTAGCTGCGTTACATAGAAGCACGGCACGAATGCACAAAATTAATGTATATTTAATACATTTATCTCAGAGTCATTATCAAAGATATCTAAATGCAGTGAAGGTATCACACGCTACGCATGCTTTCAGGCTGAGAGATGGAGTAAAGCAAATCAAATATCGCTTAAATATCAACACCAAGACGCGACACGGATACTGACCAGTCTTCTTGTAGAACGTCACGTTTGTCTTCAGTTCCTTCTGATGGTCTACTGCCTCCTGGTGGACACAACGACAACTACGTTTATCTCCAGTACAGTAACACGTAAGAGAAGACAAGTTAATGTTGCAACCGAACAATAATAATTATATTATTTATTCTGAAGTAAACACTAACACAAAATAGTTATCTACCTTCGTACACCAATGCAAATGAGAGTATTATTTGCAAAACAGTATGAGCCTTATATAATGCGTCGGAAGCGATATACATATACTGCTGATGACCTCCGCATCAACAGTGCAAACGCCAGCCGAAACTAATTTCGTAAAGCAGCGTTGCATAGAAATAGCTATTATGTGTCGACGTGGACCTGTTACTTGGAAAAGATCAAGACGAAGAACAACGTGGGCATAACGTTGGCATAACAACGGATCAGCCAGGCTTTTGATGCGCACAAAATGTCACGCTGTAACTGTAGCTGTAACTTTTGTTGCGCACAAAATGTCACACTGTAACTGTAGCTGTAACTTTTGTTGCGCACAAAATGTCACACTGTAACTGTAGCTGTAACTTTTGTTGCGCACAAAATGTCACACTGTAACTGTAGCTGTAACTTTTGTTGCGCACAAAATGTCACACTGTAACTGTAGCTGTAACTTTGCAGTAACAACAAAACCGAGCTGGTTCTAAGGTCGTGTTCACATCTAATTTTCAGCCGAATTACGATGCGGATCAACTAATTCGGCTCTGTTCGCATACACCGAGTTAAGCCGGATTAAACCGCCAACCGAATTAGTGCACCAGAGGGCGGGTCATATGCACTCATACATCGCGAAACTACGGCACTGTGTCATGCAGCAGCGCCGTCATCGACGAATCAACGCAAACGGAGCGTTCACATTGGCTAATCCGCATCCTAATTCACCTGTTTTCCCGCATTAGAATTCGGGTAGCTTAATGTGGATTAAGGGTGTTCACATTGCGCTACCCGAATTGGGATCCGCATCCTAATGCGGATTAACGTTGTATGTGAACACGGCCTTATATTAACAATAAAATGGGGCCTAAATAGTGGCAATCAATATCAGCGAAAATATATCAGTATAGCAAAAGCCGATGTTGCAGTGTGTAGGTAATCGTTTCGTTTCAGTTATTCAAATAATTCGTGGATGTAGAACATGTATTCCAGAAAAAAATGGTTTAATATAATTTTACCGTTGTCGACAGTCGACAGTTTCTAATACATGTCGACAAACCTTATCGGGGTCGGGTTGTGAGCATATTATTAACATCCGTACCATTCCATTCTCGTGCGCATTCAACGTAAACATACTATTCGCCAGGAAACATTCAAACTAAGCAGATAACCGTTAAAGTGTATATTTAAAAAGTGCTTCTTTAAAACACAGTTCGGCGGCCAAGATGTTGATTTTGATGATGAGCAATGCCCTCTGCCCCCTGCCCCCCCCCCAGACCCGCTTATTGCCTTACCTGGATCTTCGACCGTTCCTCTGTCTCTGTGTCTTCGCCGTAGAGGAAGTGACAGCCGCAGCTCTTGGACATCACCTGGGCCCGGGAGAAGCTGGTTAGCTCGCAGAACCCGTCCGAGCAGTACACGATCGGGTAGCCTCGCGCCTGGGCGTTGCCGAGCACGAAGTTGCTGTCTGTTGCAGGGTAAAGACGGAAACGGGATTATTTATAATATCGGCACAGGTGGCAGTGACTGGGCGGTATAAACAGAACATTGCATTAATGAAGATAATAAAGTGATGATGATGATGTTGATGATGATAATGATGATGATTATTATGATTGTGATGAAACGTTTGTGATGATGATGACGATGGTGATTGTGTGGTAGTTGTAGTTGTAGTAATAGTAGTATTAGTAGTAGTCGTTGTAGTAGTAGTAGTAGTTGTGGTATTAGTAGTAGTAGTAGTTGTTGTTGTTGTATTTGAAAATTATGGCAAGTATTATTAACATTATGATAGTAAAGGTTATGATGATGATGATTCGTCGGTGTCTTACGTTGTCGTGCAATGTGCCAATCAACTAATCATACGCATGCGTTCAATCGCGTCACTTGCAAGAGGACAAATATCTCCAAACAGACTCGGATGCTGGCGCTGAATTTGTGCATAATAGAGATCATCTTCGCTTACTACTTCAACTAGCAAGTTGATGAAGGCCCCTGTTCTATCATCTTCTCCACTAAGGCCATGTGTCAACGTCATTAGCAGTACAACCAGACTAGCAAGCTTCACACTTGTTCACGATTATTCTAGATTCGTCCACGACGCGTCTAGTTGCCTCTCGTCGCCGTCCTGTGGTGTATCGAGCGGCGGTGCAATACATAGAATCATTATACGTAAACGTGTCAACAGTGTAGCTGTAGACTACCTGTGCAGCACAATATATCACTATTCTACTCTACAGTTATATTTCCAAATGTAAAATCGTCAGTGGAACAGTGTGTTGTGCCAACTGGTATAGTAATGTAGATATGTTGTTTATGTTCTTGTTTTTCATTGTATAACAGCGTTACGTTTGCGTACGCCACTTAACACAAGCGATGTTGCCATACTTCTATCTCATGCCAACTCGGGAAAACATTTTCCTCATGAGAATACACGCATGCAGGACAATATATGTTTAAAGGTAAATAATATTATTGAAAATTGTGAACGGCCCCTAACAGTAAATTCAAATAAATCGCTAAGTGCATTTGTAGAAGCGACACGATTGTTTAGACCGTGAAACCAGTATGGCCTACACAAATTGTCCTCCACCATTAGCATTGATACACTGAAAGCAAATTATCATTTCCGCGACAGTTCATATTCACACATTGGCGAGTGACGCAAAAATCGATGGCAAAGCGACGATCGCTACGTAACATCAATGGCGAATTTAAGCGAATGCAGTTTAAGCGGGACCGATAAATTACCACTAGAACTGCATCCACAAAATAGCGGCTCAAAGTATGTACTGAAAACACCACTTACTTGATTGTAACATAAATAGTTTCAATAATATGTTACTTTTGAATAAACGCATCTGCTGATTACTCCTATAATTGCTCACCATTGACCTTCAGCAGGCCATAATGTGTGTGCATTATCGTATCAAATATGTTGACGCCAACAAAGAGAAGCAATATCGTTAAAAAAAAACGCAATGCCACTCCTAGCCTAATGGGAAGAGTACGCATAATTCTAACTGTCCATTTTCCGTTAGATTGAATTGTCAATTTTAGCAGGACAATGTAATGTGTGTATGTGTGCATGTCTGTCTGTCTGTCTGTGTGTCTGTGTCTGTCTGTCTGTATGTCTGTATGTCTGTCTGTCTGTGTGTCTGTCTGTATGTCTGTATGTCTGTCTGTCTGTCTGTTTTTGTCTGTCTGTCTGTGTATGTCTGTATGTATGTCTATCTGTCTGTCTGTCTGTCTTCTGTCTGTCGCCCTCCGTCCGTCCGTCCGTCCCCCCTCTCTCTCTCTCTATCGTGAGCGTACGTACGTGCGTGCGTGCGTGCACTGGTTAAATCAAGGTATCGTTCTATATACCTACGGCGTGTTTACATGTGTTAGTGAATCCGCATTCCCATTTTATTAAGATTCGCTAGAGAATCCATAATCACGACGTCGGTAATAGTATTTAAATGAAGCCGTTACTTCAATGCAGAAAGCTTCATATTATATCGGTAAACACAAACACGTTATTGTGGTTGTTAGTTATTTTCCTGGGGTCAATCGTGTTTCCTCGTAAAATCGTAAACGGCAACATTTCAGTGTCTATGCTGAAGGGCAAATCGATAAATGTTTGACAGCAAAGCTTTGGTCGAAAGTGGCCTTTTGGGCAAGTGATACCTAGCTTACCGGACTCGCCGCCTGCGTATTCATGGCAACGAATTATATTGTCATCGAGCAAACGAAAACTGACGAGCGGCTTTATTGACTCCACGCGGGTCTTGCGAAGGTTTCATTATTGTGACGAGATGAACGGAACGTACGGAAATAGAACGCTGCAAGAGCTTGCTTGACTTTAAGCATGACAAGTTAAACAAGTGAGAAACTACGTTACGTTCACCGCTCATCGGCTTTAAGAAAGTTGTTTATTCAGCCTCTTGTTTCGCACCGTGTGGGCCCACTACCATTAAGGTCACCTGATACAACCACCTCGCCATTACGGTCACCTGATACAACCACCTCGCCATTACGGTCACCTCGGTGATACAACCACCTCGCCATTACGGTCACCTCGGCGATACAACCACCTCGCCATTATGGTCACCTCGGTGATACAACCACCTCGTCATTATGATCACCTCGGCGATACAACCACCTCGCCATTACGGTCATGTAGGTGATACAATCACCTCGTCATTATGGTCACCTCGGTGATACAACCACCTCACCATTACGGTCACCTCGGTGATACAATCACCTCACTACTATGGTCACCCTTCGACAATCCCAAATTATTTTCTTAACAGTAAAGCATAGGACCTGCTAATACTGTCACCTCAGGTCACTTTAGGCCCAGTCATGAGGATGACCTTAATAGTGACTTTCCAATATATATATATATATATATATATATATATATATATATATATATATTAGCCTATTTGCCGGGCATTGTACGGGAGAATGCGGCCACTACGTACCGTTCGAAGGAAATTACGTGGACGTTTGACGTTGACTATGTAACTCTGAACAGTCATAGAAAACACGCATAGCGTTGCTAACAATTGAACGTAATCACGAACTCCTATTGTTCCATCATGTCTACATAGGTTCGTTCATAATATCTTCATCCCCGAAGGAATTTTTTATTTTTTTAATGTAAGAACCATTCCCATGGGCCCCCTCTATAAAATGTCAATCCCCCATACGCGAAGCTGACGGAAATAAGTGCGAACATTGAGACATACAGAAAGAATCACAAACTACTTTATAAGATAGATAATATTACGCAACTCATTTACATGCAGAAGTGACATGGTAATCCGCTTATTATCTAGCTACGAATGCATTTTTACTTCACTTATTTCCTTTGTCACGTACCTACAACTTTGCCAGATACATTGCGGGTTTGTGTGGGCTATGTGATGCTCATTCTTTATTTTCTTGTCAGAGTGTTATATTGTACATAATTTTAAGTATGTAATTAGGTTAAAATGCCTCTTTCTCGCGATTATCGGGACTGCGGCAATTGTCCTCCACTAGACAGGCGAACACATTCTGACTTGATTTTATCAGATTCATGGAAAATAACCGTAATTTAGATATGCAGAATCGTCGGTTAACTGCGTACGTATAGTCGCAAAGCTGTCAGAAAGTATTTGTGCCGGAATGAATTGATTTGCATTGTTGGGAGAGCGGATGTTTAGAATCACAAGCGAACACACTGTCCCACGTGTTACGCCAGCCGCATACGTTGATGTCAATGTTAATGGGCATAACAAAGCGTAGTATTGTCAATATTGTATAAACTACATGTGTGTGTACGTGGGCGCGTGCGTGCGTGCGTGCGTGCGTGCGTGCGTGCGTGCGTGCGTGCATGCGTGTGTGTGTGTGTAACCAACAACAACAGGTGGTTCTTTATTAGCGAGGTGCCTAACATACATATTATTACATATTATTACGTCTAATGGTCTTATAATCAAAGTTATCTCGCTTGGTACGTATCCGTACGCCTTTCCTAACACCTCTTCCCCGATTTCCGTTCCCTCTAGTCAATTCCTTGTATTATCAGTCCAAATAAAATTACCACAACTGACATAATTTATCCCCTAAACTAGACATCGCAACATGCACCTCCTCAATCGGTTCTACTTGAATATATCCGATCCACACTGACGTCAATCGTTACACGAACGACCACGCCGAATAAACAGAATATTAATTAAGTCGTATGCCATATTTCGCTTAATGAAACGCCGTTACGTTTTCTTCTCACGCTGCGAACGTATCAGCTCGGATCGATTTAACTGTCTCATGTTGCATTGCTCCAGAATCTAGCCTATGACCCGCCACGAGGTCGTCACGATGTCGCGCCGAATCCTGCCGCCTGAAGTCACCCAAAACTTCCACAGAGGTCATCGGCAGGCCAACTGGGACACGTACGCAGTCGCCTCACGTCCGTATGAACTAGTGTTGCTATCTCTGGACACTGGCGGAAGACTGGACACTGGATACTGGCAGAATACATGCCATGTGCGCGTGCGCGTGTGCTTGTGCGTGTGCGTGTGCGTGCGCGTGCGCGTGCGCACGTGTGTGTGCGTGCGTGCGTGCGTGCGTGCGTGCGTGCGTGCGTGCGTGTTTACGAACTGTTTAGTCACGACCAAGATACATGTTGTCTTAAATTTTTAATGTCTCCAAGTAATTATTTGGACAGCGGCAATGTGTAATCGTCATAGCTGTCATGTTGATCGGGTATGAGTTATTCTAGACTGTGGATTAAACCCGAGACCTTTGACATGAAATGAAGATGTTCCATCCATTGTACTACTGCGAGCAGTCATATCGCGAGATGTTACAGTCAACAGTAAACGAGCAATTGATGAGCTCATCTCCATAAGGCGCTAGACAATATGCAATGGATATCTATAACTTTTTTGGAATTGAGCTCGTCAAAAAGAAGATTACTTGGGTGTACGGAAACGACCCTAATTTTCGCTCCTTCACTGTATATCTAAACTTTATAACTATTTTCGATGCAATCTTCTGTCAAGGCTACTTGTGTTAACATGACCCCTGCAGTGTTACGTACGGCTCGTAGCAAGGTGGCTCTCCAGTGCGAACCCGCTACTAAAGCTATTAAAGCGATTAAAATATTATTCGTAGACATTTACTTCTACGATTACACTGGGCGATTAACCCCGGTCCGATTGTCAGAGGATCGGAAGATCAGATTATTTTACATAGACCCAGGAGTCAACTTGTCTCCTTGTAAATTACTTAGTAACTATCGCGTATTAAATGTTTATTTTTCTTTCACTTGTCTTTGTTGTCTGGTTCACTTTGCAACCATCAATCACGAGCGTTGAATTATAGAAATGGGGCATCCTAACTAACTAATGAGCCAAACTAGTGAGCAGAAACAACGCTAATCCCTGAAAGGCACGCATACGTACGTCTTTCCAAACACCTCTTCTCTGATTTCCGTTCCATTTAATCAGTTCCGTGCATTATCAATCCAATCTTCTGATGGCGATATCAAATTACCACAACTGACATAACCATAAACTGGGCATCGCAACCTACATTTAATTAATCGGTTCTCCTTGAATATATGCGACCGACGTTGCCACTAATCCTTACAGAATTTCAATTAAGTAGTATGCCATATTTCGCTTAATTAATTGCCTTAACGTTTTCCTCTAACGCTTCGAACGTATCAGGTCGGGTCGATTCAACTGTCTGACGTTGCTTTGCTCTAACCTACGACCCGCCACGAGGCCAGTCCATGTCGCGCCGTTTCCTTTAGCCCGCTATCAACCTAAGCTTCCTTCGTGGTCATCGACAAGCCAACGTGGACACGTATGCAGTCGCCTCACGTCCGTATGAACTATTAATGCCGTCTCGGCTTAGCAAAGCATCAGCACCAACACCTATTTTTCAATTGGATCTGACGCGCGGAATACAGAAAGTGTCCGTTAGGCACCCAAAAGGAACATAAGTGTGTGTGTGTGTGTGTGCGTGTGCGTGTGCGTGTGCGTGCGCGTGCGCGTGCGCGTGCGTGCGTGCGTGCGTGCGTGCGTGCGTGCGTGCGTGTTAACGAACTGTTTAGTCACGACCAAGATACATGTTATCTTCCATTATTTATGTATCCAATTAATTATTTGGACAGCAGCAGTGTGTAATCGTCATAGCTGTCATGTCGATCTGTTATGAGTTATTCTACACTGTGGATTAAACCCGAGACCTTTGGCATGACATGCAGATGTTCCATCTATTGTACTACTGCGTGCGGTCATATCGCGAGATGATACCGTCAACAATACAACAGCAAATGGAAATGTCAACTCGAAAAGGCGCTAGACAATATGCAAAGGATATTTAGCACTTTTATGGAATTGAGCTCTTCAAAAAGAAGATTACCTGGGGGTGCGGAAACATCGCCAATGTTCGCTCCTTTACTGGATGTCTTTCTAAGTTGTATGACTGTTTTTCGTTGCGATCTTCTGGCAAGGTTATTTGTTCTAGCATGACCCCTGCAAGGTTATGCTTACATGTGGCCTATAGTAAGGTAATATGCCAATGCGAACCCGCTAGTAAAGCTAGTGCGATTAAAGTATTATATCGTACACATTTACATGCATAATTGATCAACATGGAATGGTGAGATACCGTCTCTACATCGCCAATTCTTGGTAAAGTCTTTTTTGTTAACATGTTGCTGTCGTCAATTGCATTTATATCCACAAACGGTGTGTTTGTCTTCAATACCCGGTGGCGCCTTACTTTCCAACAAAGATCGAATCTCTTCAAATGGTAACGCGATGGGAATTACCAAGAATTGCAGATGCTAGAGACGACGAAATTTGCATCGTGAATAGGATTAATATCTAGTTTGATGGATCGTGCTCCGTTGTTCTCCCAGTGGGATTTCCCCATAATACACTGCGTCGGTCGTGTAGCAGGGAGAACCGAACTGATGGTAGATAGATAAAGTCAATGTCAGAATTGGATCAATGTGATGACAGAATGCACTCAGCAGACAACGAACTGGATGAGGTTTTGACATCAGATATTTCTTTTGAGTTGGCTGGATCGCAGTTGCACATAGGACAAAACGTGTGACTGATTTCTGTCCCAAGAGTGTCTTCTGTGAGTCCTTATTTGTGGCGTCGTAGTTTTGCCTTAGTGATATGTTTGTCGGTGTCAATGTCACGGCCAATGTGGAGCATGGTCCACCTGGATGGTCTGTCTATGTCACGGCCAACGTGGAGCATGGTTCACCTGGTTGGTCTGTCTATGTCACGGCCAATGTGGAGCATGGTTCACCTGGTTGGTCTGTCTATGTCACGGCCAATGTGGAGCACGGTCCACCTGGATGGTCTGTCTATGTCACGGCCAATGTGGAGCATGGTCCACCTGGTTGGTCTGTCTATGTCACGGCCAATGTGGAGCATGGTCCACCTGGATGGTCTGTCTATGTCACGGCCAATGTGGAGCATGGTCCACCTGGTTGGTCTGTCTATGTCACGGCCAATGTGGAGCATGGTCCACCTGGTTGGTCTGTCTATGTCACGGCCAATGTGGAGCATGGTCCACCTGGTTGGTCTTTCTATGTCACGGCCAATGTGGAGCATGGTCCACCTGGTTGGTCTGTCTATGTCACGGCCAATGTGGAGCATGGTCCACCTGGTTGGTCTGTCTATGTCACGGCCAATGTGGAGCATGGTCCACCTGGTTGATCTGTCTATGTCACGACCAATGTGGAGCATGGTCCACCTGGTTGGTCTGTCTATGTCACGGCCAATGTGGAGCATGGCCCACCTGGTCGGTCTGTCTATGTCACGGCCAATGTGGAGCATGGTCCACCTGGATGGTCTGTCTATGTCACGGCCAATGTGGAGCATGGTCCACCTGGTCGGTCTCTCTATGTCACGGCCAATGTGGAGCATGGTCCACCTGGTCGGTCTCTCTATGTCACGGCCAATGTGGAGCATGGTCCACCTGGTTGGTCTGTCTATGTCACGTCCAATGTGGAGCATGGTCCACCTGGTTGGTCTGTCTATGTCACGTCCAATGTGGAGCATGGTCCACCTGGTTGGTATGTCTATGACAGCAGCAGTCCGTGTTTCAGGTGGGATATCAAATGTCTTCTCTTTTTGGAGCACCTTAATAGCGGCGGTGGTTGCCGTACTGTTCTTTTCCCGTCATGCATCTCGCCAAAGAAGACCGTTGTAGGACGAGTGTCGTCCATCCTACACGTGTCTTAGACGAGCTCGGGTATTCGTCGATGGTTCAATGAGTGGCACATGTGACAATTATCTTGAATAACTGTCTGCGATATATTTTACGCTTAATCCCTGTATTTTTTTTAACATACAGGTTTGTTCTCTTTCGCTGTCTGTAACTTTGTCTGTCTCATGGTTTTCCTAATTCCATGCATCTCCTCGTCCACTCAGGAACTCACGAGCTAACTTGTTAATTCACAATGTTATCGTGATACGTGCAGTATACCTTGTTTCTTCACTGACACCGATTTGCTAAAGGTCCCTCCTCAATTAAAGGTCCACCTCAATTAAAGGTCCCTTTCTCAATTAAAGGTCCTCCTCAATTAAAGGTCCTCCTCAATTAAAGGTCCTCCTAAATTAAAGTTGCCTCCTCAATTAAAGGTGCCTCCTCAATTAAAGGTCCCTCCTCAATTAAAGGTCCCTTTTCAATTAAAGGTCCCTCCTCAATTAAAGGTCCTCCTCAATTAAAGGTGCTCCTCAATTAAAGGTCCCTTTCTCAATTAAAGGTCCCTCCTCAATTATAGGTCCCTTCTCAATTAAAGGTGCTCCTCAATTAAAGGTCCCTTTCTCAATTAAAGGTCCTCCTCAATTAAAGGTCCTCCTCAATTAAAGGTCCTCCTCAATTAAAGGTCCTCCTCAATTAAAGGTCCCTTTCTCAATTAAAGGTCCTCCTCAATTAAAGGTCCTCCTCAATTAAAGGTCCTCCTAAATTAAAGGTGCCTCCTCAATTAAAGGTTCCTCCTCAATTAAAGGTCCCTCCTCAATTAAAGCTCCCTTCTCAATTAAAGGTCCCTCCTCAATTAAAGGTCCTCCTCAATTAAAGGTCCTCCTCAATTAAAGGTGCCTCCTCAATTCGAATATTTGCTCGTCTCATTTCAAATTCATTTTGCGAAAATTCAAACCTTCCTATTATCCACTACGACATGCTGGCTCGTTTGTTCAATTGTGTGAAATTATCAGACAAACTATTAAGTGATTGGTCTATAATTAAATAAAGTGAATGGAAACGCTTTAGACTCAAGAATTCCGTATAACCAACATACTCGGTAGAAAACATTTTTTACATCTAGGCACAAAACTCAACCACTGGAATTTATAAACGACCTCATAAAAACGCAACCAGAATAAACAGCACCGGGAGCGGAAGTCCATCGTGCCTCAGAGAACATTCTTAGGCAATGTCTCGACCAAAGATACATCACGTAATGCGCACCGAACATTGACTCTCAGTTAAGTTCTGTAAGGTTATGTTTACGGTCGGCTAAACGGAATATACAACGACGGTTTTCGTTGGTTGACTGCTCGACTGTTTTACCGGATTGTGCCACTGACATTGGGATATTGCGACATTGAATTGTTAGTATTGATAGCATATCGGTTGCTTAAAAATAATATATATATATATATATATATATATATATATATATATATATATATATATATATATATATATATATATATATTCACCTTTGAATGCGAAATATATAATGTTTTTCATAGGATGATTTATTCGTTTGTAAAATTCCCGATATATACAATTTATGGCGGTAAATATTCTACGACAATACATATTTAAACATGAAGTACAACATTGTTGATTTAGGTGAACCTAGAGATAGGAAAATTCATAGAATTGGGGCATTTTAATAGTACGAAACTAACAACTAGCTGCTTATCAAATAACCAATGAAAATCGTTAAAACGCTGCCAAGACGGCAGCATCATGTAACATGATTTACACACGAGGGATCACACCAAAGACGGCAGCATCATGTAACATGGTTTACACACGAGCGATCACACCAAAGACGGCAGCATCATGTAACATGATTTACACACGAGCGATCACACCAAAGACGGCAGCATCATGTAACATGATTTACACACGAGGGATCACACCAAAGACGGCAGCATCATGTAACATGATTTACACACGAGGGATCACACCAAAGATATCCCCATGTCATCGTTGCAATTCACTGATGCCAATACTTAAAAAAATCGTGGCAACAGCCGTCAAAACAGAAACATAGATCGACGCGAGAAGGCCACACGAACAGCTGTGTGCGGTGTGTAGGCGTGGAAAACTACTTCGTTTTCCGTTTGTTGATGGGATTCGTGCAACTGGGAAATTATGGTCTAGTCTGCAGAAACTCTCTTACTTCCGTTTCGACATGTCGAACATTCTTGAAACGGTCGCCGATAAAAGTTCCTCTTCAATTCGATTGTTTCGCTCGTCTCAATTCGTGAACAGTTGATACTATGTACATGGTATCCACTACAATATGCTCGTTTGATAATTTTTAGTTAGTTTTTTGGTGAAATCATCGGACGAATTATTGAACTGGTTTTTGACCGCATCACAATTCGGCGAACGAAATGGCACAAATGGTCCTGCTCTACATATTATGTCATATGGATTTTCACACTTTCGCAAGTTACCCGATATAACGATCAAAGTCGATCTTTCGATGATATCAGCTAAAGTGCGCTATCTTTTATCATACCGACTACGCATATTACTTCAGTTATTTACACACTACATATGCGAACATCAATGAAACTGATTCGTGATGTGCTAAATGCTGAAACGTCACGGATCAACAGGTGTTCGAAGCGATTCCTGTTAAGCGCTGTTCGATTTCCATCGTGCTATCGTCGAGAGAATATCTGGCTAATGCAATTCGTGATTATCGTGCGACCAGCCTCTCTCCCCCCATTCGCATGCAGCTGACGGTTGCGACCGAGCAAAACGGTCGTTTTTGTTTCCGCATAAGGCGCGTCGTGCACATACGTAATGTACTTTCGTCGTAGGAAATGTGTGGTTATGTGATAGTAATTGGGCTCAATATGCACCACTATCTACAGACAGGCCACCTGTGAGGCTAAGTAGTTTTCTGATGGCGTAGACGCTGGGCAATCAGCAGTGGAAAACGAAATAAGCCGTCTTAATTTGACAGCGCACCATAACGCGTCGATAACATAGGTTGATGTAACTGGTGCATAATGTAAAGCGGGTTATCTGGTTTACACAATGGTGCACATTGCGCGCTGCATGGTGCCACTATGACGAGTTGATTGATCAGAGTCTCTGCGTTAATTTGCTTTATGGAATACGTGAACGCCATTGGAAATATAGGTAAATAGAAAAACGTGTTATAACTGGCTCGCCAATTGATTTAGTTCAGCGCCTCGTTAGATCGGGTAACTTGCGAAAGTGCGAATATTCTTATGTCATAGTATAAACAGCCGGTCCACATTTGCAATTTTACGCCGAAATTTTACAGGATGCAATAAAAAATAATGTACTACTTTGCCCCGATGATTTCACCGAAACTAAAACATAAATCTGTACAAACGAGCTAGCAAGTCGTAGTCGATGCTAGATAGGTCTTATATTTCGCCGAATGAGTCTGAAATGAGACGAGCGGGAAAAAAGGGAATTGACGAGGAAGTAATTCAGCTCAGCCATTTTATAGCGTAAGATAATGTAACCTAACCTACACTGTCTGACTAGCATAAGCTACTCGTAGAACATTTTATGCCAATTCAGCGTTTGGTGTAGCTGATAAGTTCGTCTCTGTCGTCATATATTCGCGTCAGCAAGGATCTTTATGCACTGTTGCAAGTGAGCCGATACGTAACTAACTGGCGCCGATGTGTTTGTTTATGTCCTACGAAAATAGCAGCAATGCAATAAACAGTTCTATCGCACAGAGAAAGTGTGAACGATTTTTTTGTAAGTGTAAACTGATACTACAGCCTTCGATGAAGTGGTTCAAATTCTGGGCCAGGCGAAACACTTACTTAAGAATAATGTGCCAATGATTTTGACAGTACCAACTTTCGAGGATTTTTGCACCCTGACAAAAGTAGTTTGTGACCAGGGAAATGGCCACATTTGCAGACAATGGCTCTACTGCTGCGGTTAAATGTACCGTTGTAGACTGGCAGCGTATGGACGTGTCACTGGTGGCAGGACACCTGGTGTTCGAATATAGAGTCCGGTTTGTTTGAGTGACAGGTGACGTGGAAACATCTTCCATGTTGATTTTCTCGAAAACAAAATTGAAGGGTTTCACGAAAACGCTACTGAAGGTCAGTGAAACGACAACGAGAAAGCGCACAGGTTTGACTAAAACCGAATCGTAATTTTGCTCACAGCGTCGAATTGCCTCGCTGGGTTTTAGCGTTGGTTTCAATGGGAATTTACGTTGTAGTCCTACACCGACATTCGGTTATGTCTAGAAGTGGAATACCAATAGGGAGGGGTGTTTATGTCAAGAAGTGGAATACCAATAGGGAAGGGTGTTTATGTCAAGAAGTGGAATACCAATAGGGAGGGGTGTTTATGTCTAGAAGTGGAATACCAATAGGGAGGGGTGTTTATGTCTAGAAGTGGAATACCAATAGGGAGGGGTGTTTATGTCTAGAAGTGGAATACCAATAGGGAGGGGTGTTTATGTCTAGAAGTGGAATACCAATAGGGAGGGGTGTTTATGTCAAGAAGTGGAATACCAATAGGGAGGGGTGTTTATGTCAAGAAGTGGAATACCAATAGGGAGGGGTGTTTATGTCTAGAAGTGGAATACCAATAGGGAGGGGTGTTTATGTCAAGAAGTGGAATACCAATAGGGAGGGGTGTTTATGTCTAGAAGTGGAATACCAATAGGGAGGGGTGTTTATGTCTAGAAGTGGAATACCAATAGGGAGGGGTGTTTATGTCTAGAAGTGGAATACCAATAGGGAGGGGTGTTTATGTCAAGAAGTGGAATACCAATAGGGAGGGGTGTTTATGTCAAGAAGTGGAATACCAATAGGGAGGGGTGTTTATGTCAAGAAGTGGAATACCAATAGGGAGGGGTGTTTATGTCAAGAAGTGGAATACCAATAGGGAGGGGTGTTTATGTCTAGAAGTGGAATACCAATAGGGAGGGGTGTTTATGTCTAGAAGTGGAATACCAATAGGGAGGGGTGTTTATGTCAAGAAGTGGAATACCAATAGGGAGGGGTGTTTATGTCAAGAAGTGGAATACCAATAGGGAGGGGTGTTTATGTCTAGAAGTGGAATACCAATAGGGAGGGGTGTTTATGTCTAGAAGTGGAATACCAACAGGGAGGGATGTTTATGTCAAGAAGTGGAATACCAATAGGGAGGGATGTTTATGTCAAGAAGTGGAATACCAATAGGGAGGGGTGTTTATGTCAAGAAGTGGAATACCAACAGGGAGGGGTGTTTATGTCTAGAAGTGGAATACCAATAGGGAGGGGTGTTTATGTCTAGAAGTGGAATACCAATAAGGAGGGGTGTTTATGTGTAATGTCATAAAGTTTGTGCCTATTCTAGCAACTTGTGTAAACAAATTCAATTTGACCGTTATCTAGTTATGACTACCGCCTTCTTTTCAGCGTGTAATGTTACCATAATATTCGGGGCGACACGTTCAAATTAATAACATTTGGACAGTACGTATTTTAGAATATATAACGTTTGTACTTTGTGCACTTGTGCGCGTGGCATTCCGCGGGATGTGAACTATCCACAGAGTTGAACTACCCCGCTTCGAGGATACATTGTCGCCCGACACTACGCGTGGGCTCTGACTGAACGCTCGCTGGGCAAGCTTCAAGTGTACCAGGCAATTACTGATCGGATCGTTTTGATTAACGATCAGATGATTGATTGGCCGGGTGAACGACATTTCACGTGTTACTCTTCAACGCCTTCAGCACTCGTTCATACCACTATATAGTGGGACCTCACTAATAAGGTCACTCAGGACGGGGCCAATGTGAACTACATTGCGAGCTGACCATGTAATCGGGGCTAAAATAATGCTCAATACTGTTATGGACTGGGTAAGCTAAATGGCAAGGTGGCTGTCTAACTAAGGTGATCGTAAAGCGAGGTTCGACTGTACGTAGTGTAAATTACAGTTGAGAAGAAATGACACCGATATTAAAATCGCGGATGCAGTCTATCTTCTCCTAATACGAATTTCAATGTTGTTACAAACATCTTCCAAAATGGTGATATATCCTGTACCAGTCGCTAATATTGGCTATTAGTTCGCAAATTATCGTATCTACAACAATGCAGAACATTATTTGTTATATTATTTGAAGGTATTCCTGCGTCAAACACAAACAAAGCACATTTCCCCGTGGTCTTCATACGATTTGATACAGGTGGAAGATATTCACGAGAAATAACTAGCGATGACGTGAATTTTACATCTGCCATCGGCAAACTTCGTCTGGAATTCTGGGATGACGAGTTCTTCTTCGGTTCGTCAGTTGGCATGGCAAGCAAGCCGTTACATATGTGGCTTAATCAGAATGCCTCTTCGTCTCGATTCATGATTAAGACATCTTGCTTGCCAAGCCAACTGGCGAGCAAAAAAGGAATTAGTCGTCCCAGAATTCCCGATGAAGGTAAACTCAATAGTTGTGTTTAGAAGTAAATCGTCATTCGTATGTATCTAGCAACTTATTGAACATTTTCACAAATGTATTCACACTGCTACCATTGACACATCTCAGTTGTTCCATTCGTTTATATTGAACATGTGAGATGACACTCATACGACCGTGTCTCACGTTCGTTCATAATGTCAGCACTCAGGTAAAGTTCACCAGAGACCGCCGACGCAGCTGGACTGGCGTAACCTTCTCGGAACGTCGAGAAAACCGCATCTAATTTGATTAACGACCTATGGAATGAAGTTAAAATGCCAACGCAGTATGTCATCCTTTAACTTGCCGATTGCCTCCGGCTGTCTAGTCCGGTGACAAATCTGAGGATAACTACGGGGAATATTGCCTGGTTTTCATTTATTTGTATTCATTCAATCGTGTCCGCGTGTGAGTTATATATAATATTATTTTTAAAAATTAACTGAGCCGCATCACGGATTCATCTGTCGTAATTCATTATGGTTAAGAGAGTCCATAGCAGGCTACACATTTACCCCAGTAGCGACCAACGGTTTTTATTGTATCGTCTATACAAAAAGGCACAGGCAACGTGGGGTGAACGAAATCGCCCGTTTCGAAACAGGAGTAGGTGGACTCGAACGATTGTCCACAAAGTTATGCGAACAATTACGTACAATTGTTCACAACGTCATGCGTCTTTTCTACGATTGTCCGACGTTACGTAATAGGCGACGCTAGACGTTACTAGAACTGTCAGTATTACGTCGAAATTTCCAGAGTTTCAAAAAACCTTACACATATTGACTGGCAGCAAGCACAACGTACTAAGACATAGATATTATGTATCCTGAAAATGTGCAATCACGTACGAACTACCACGTTTTTCCGTCCGGAGGATGCGAAAGCGAAAGACCGCCGATGACTGACCGAAGGAATGCAATTTCAAACAAATATGACTTCCGATTTATGCGGGAAGTAGTTAGTTAAAGTTTCAGATAATGTTAACGTGATGCTAATTATACATCATACAGGATACATTTGGCGTTGTTGTTATCACAGTCTGAACGTACAGGCTACATTTGGTATTGTTGTTATCACAATCTGAACATACAGAATGCATTTGGTATTGTTGTTATCACAGTCTGAACATACAGGCTACATTTGGTGTTGTTGTTATCACAGTCTGAACATACAGGCTACATTTGCTATTGTTGTTATCACAGTCTGGACAGTCATTTCCATAAGTATCTATAGTAAAGACAGTGACATGACATGTGTTTAATATATAAATGTGGGCGATTAAAGACATGATTATCGGGTTTGCATAGCTAGTCAGTGGCACGTACGTATGTCATAAATACTGCGCATTACGAACGTATTTTTTTTTTTGGAAACATAGAAATTGCTAGCAATTGTAATGTGACACACGTAGGGAAATGTAAACTGACATCCTGGAATCCAATCGTGAAATATCTAATGAAAACATTAAGTTTTTTCGACTAAATGCTCAGCTTCTAAACTTATATTTGATATGTTAAAGGAGCTTCGTCAATTCGATTTTTTTCCGTCTCATTTCAAATTAATATTGCGAAAATACAAGCCTACCTAGTGTCCACTGCGACATGCTAGATCTTTTGTATAACTTTTGTATGTAGTTTTTGCGAAATCATCAGATAAACTATTACATTATTTAATTATGCGTGCAGAATTTATTGAAGTGAAAATGTAAACGCTGAAAACTAACGAATTTCATAACTTTGTCATGTGATCGGCGAGATAAAGTGTTTACCGTTTTGGATATCCACTATTTCGAGCCTTACCAGATGTAAGGACTAAAGCATATTATTTCGATGATTTAAATAAAAATACGTCCGTTTTAATTAAACCGACTGCGTGTATTACTACGTATTACTAATTATTCACACACTACATATAAGGAGATCAACGAACCGGTTTCGAGATTGGCTAAATTAGTTAAGGATACAGTTTTAATTAAAATTCCGCTTCACTGCCGTTGCAAAAGTGATAGCATCAGCCACATCGTTTGTTGTTTTAACTGGAGGCCATCCACCAATGGTCACAAAATACAACAACAAAACCCATCACTAAAATACGCTAAACAAGCACAAGCTCTACATAGTACTCGCAACATCTATCCACCTCGACGCCTGCGAGAGTTGGACTCTGACAGCAGAGACAGAGAGACGCGTACAGACAATGAAATGCTTCACGAGACTCCACCTTTCTTACACTGAACACAACGAGAAGGAACACGTGCGAGACAACAAATGGATTCCGCTGATGAAAAGCAAGAGCCTCGTTGTCAACGGCGAAACGACGAAAGCTCTCCAGGTTTGACCACATCACCCGATACAAGAGCATTTAAAAAAAAAGCTATCCTGCAATGCCCCTGGCGGGCAAGAGAAGACGGGGCCGCCATAGGAAAAACTGGCTGGATTATAATAAATACACAGGAATGGACCAATCATAGCTTACCGACCCTACGACTCACAGCAGAAGCAAACAAAGCTGGCGAAGAATATGTCGAAATGGCACCTTTAAGACCGTCCTGGTCAAGGGATAAAGATGAAAATGCTCTAAACTCTATAATTACAGAAGTAATAATTTTCCGAATAAGCAGTCATACGCTAATGACCTGTAACAGTAGCAAATTTGAAGGTCGACGGTGGCTTTGCCCACTAATCACAACGTGGGATATCTGTGCAGGTGGTCCTCGGCTCGTGGTATTTGGCGCGATCGATGCAGCGTCAATATTTCTCGCGCCGACGAGATAACCTGACGACATGACTGACAGTCTTATATATCCACCGGGAACAAAGTAATTACGAAACCCGGTAATGACGAATTAATCACACTATCTAGTGTCTTTCCACGAAAATTGCCATCATGACCGATACGTGTCGCGAATTCTTCGTATTCCTCTGTGACACATTTCATACATGCGGGGACCGCGCTTCACTTAGTTCGGGGCGATGCACACTTTTCATGCATCTGTTATTGCAATAGTCAATATTAGTCACTCTGTGTGTGTGCGCGCGTGCACCGAACACACTTTCCGAAAACAGTTTGTGTGTTTTGCCGGTAGATGTCAGGCCGCGTGACATCATTTTGGCCAAACAATCCAACTTCGCCTACGACGGTTCATAGGCACGTAACTTTTAGCAAGATTTAGATCACGGAAAATGTCGAGCGACGGCGATTCTGACGATGCAACTGACATAAACTTATCATTTCATGTCATTTTGTACAGGTCAACTACGCGGTCACAGTCATAAAAACGATGTTAGTAGCGACAGCGAGTTGTGTTAAATAAGGTATGATTTATTGGCCGAAGCTTTCGGATTCGCGCCGCAGTAAACAAATGCCCGAGATCAAAAACCTCAAAACCAACGTATTTAATCATCAAACTGTTTTAAATGCCATGTTTAGTTTGTACAAGCTAGTAGACACAGTCGTCACGTCTAGCCTAGCCCTAGCCTAGGCTTGGAAGTTGGACCAGCGGCCTACTTTGTCTTTGTGTTACTCGGTGGTTTGATTAGGAATATTGGAACACGTGGGGAAATGTGTGGACGCTGTATGATTTTACTGCCGAAACAGCTTGATATATGCAATTTTTTACAACTGTGTCGATCTAACTTTTAAGTACAGCTGTGTCGCCTTTGCATTGGCTTGCCCTTTGGCTTTGCGATTTTGTCGTAGCACAGCCACAGTGCACAAAGTGCCTCTCGGTCTACACTAACTATTATTTATATATATATATATATATATATATATATATATATATATATATATATATATATATATATATATATATATATATATATATATATATATATATATATATATATATTAAATAATAGTTAGTGTAGACCGAGAGGCACTTTGTGCACTGTATAGATGTTGCAGCGTTTTAATAGTGTTTCAAATAATAAAACTGATGTCTCACCCAAATTCACTGTTTCTTAACGTACGCAAATGTTCTGCCTTGCTATGGAATGACAATGTTTGTTGATGTTCGTTTGACCAGACTGACGTCACATGGCGACTCCGTACTGACATTCCCGAGCGAAATGTCAAATCGCTTGGAGATTCTTTGCCACTAATATAATTAGCTTTGATCGAAGAGTAGCCAATAACATTATTTGTTAATGCATTCCAAACTACTAATACAACTGTTTGTTATCATATATCACGATTTCTGGAAAAAATTCCATATGATCTTTAAGTAAACATAACTGAAAATATATGCTAGACCAACGTAGATTCTATTGATTTAGCCGCGTTTGCCATCTGGTAAGCAACGTCAATGAAATGGAAACATATAAAATATCATTAATAATAATGTTATCCACCAATGCGATTCGGTTATCTATCGCCATCATCAACATAGAGACTTTGAGGGATGATGCTCGCTGTCCCATCGCGTTATCTCCCATGTGTCTGCGTCAGATACCGGGACGGACACTTGATGAAGTCGTGCAACAATCGACGTCGCCACAGGCTCGGTCTGAAGTCACGTCGAAATATCGACTCAGCTCACTACTGGATGTAATCAGCGAAATTGATTTGTTTTTTCTCTCGCCGGTTTGACAAGTATGCAGTGTAAATGCGATATGGGAAAATCGAAAACGTTATTAGAGTCGACATTGGTTGAAGCAAAAAATGGCGTAGAATCGATAAGCGATCTTCCTTGTACGAGTGATCTTCTTCGCACTGTAACGACAACTGATTATAGTAATGTAACTTGACAAAGTCGTTGCCGTTGTTGTTCTCAAAGTATGCGTACGTACACGCACGCACGCAAGCACACACACACACACACACACACACACACACACAATGAACTTAGGATAGTAAGCATGGTTAAATGGATGAGTCTTCAAATGACGGCGCAATTACATAACATGTTTTACTGATCTGACACTAAAACGGAATGAATTCCAAAGAGTAGGTTAGGCGACTGAGAGTGACCTAGTTCCCATATTATCATCAACTAGATTATCGACGCTGTATGGACTTTCTTGCAGACGTGAGCAAAGAGTGTAAATAAGCCAATTGCTTAAACGAAATGGCAGAGAGGTAGTAGTACAGATCTTTAAAATACCGATATCGACTAGAAGGATTTCAGGAGTGGCAACGAGTGAGAGAAACGAGGAGAGCGAGTGACTAGTTTATACAACTGTTGTAGTTTTGTGAAATCCGTAAGACTAATATTGTGAAAAATGGAAATGCAATAGTCAAGTCTACTACTAACAAGAGCAGCTGCAGTCGTTAGTTAGTTAGTTAGTTAGTTAGTTAGTTAGGACTACATATATTACTTAAATAACCAGTTAGCTGTTGATGCACTTGTATGCTAATAGACTGTTTCTCTACTCCAACGCATACTAATTAAGTTCGTGAAATACATTTGCCGCATCCACTGCCCGATCGTATTATATTCGACAGTGACAGAGCTGTCTATCTATCTTACTTACTTACTTACTTATTTACTTACTCACTTAATGTAGTGCATAAAGGCCACAGGGTTCCGTAATCGTCATTTTTTCGGGAAGGGGTAATTGTGATTAGTCCCTTGCCCAACACTCCTCCTTTATCCGGAATCGGGACACGCCAAGTGATCCATGATTTGTAATCAGTTTTCCTTCTCCTAGACCAACTGCCTGCCGCGACTGATGAGCTCGGTCTACCGGGGTTTGGAATCAGAGTTTCCTTCTCCCAGATATCTCCTAGATACCGAGTCAATAAGCGTTGAAGAGAGGGTTGACTCGTCCCCGGAAGAAGATATCTAGCGAGTTAGCCCGGGACCGTCGGGTGCCAAGCTACCAAGACGCACCACAGGGAGGTTATGCAAGAGTCTTATGCAGGGAGTGGCGATGTACCGTTATCCTTTTTCACCCCTGTGAGGAAGCTTGCTGGCGGACGCAGCTGAAAGCGAGATCGCGAAGCGCTTGCACTACAAACTACTCACTACACTACAGCACTAGACGCATCACGCAAACGTGTCTCCACCACACGCCCCGGTCTGTCATTGCATCCGTTCTAATCACGAAGGTCCCGTTTAGTCCATGTTGGCCCGGTTCAGTCGTCTGTATAAATGAGTACATGGGTCGAAACAGTGATGGAATCATGTGCCTGAATGATCATAGCACATCGATTGTATGGTTGAACATGTCATATCGACGTCTAGTCGGCATTCGAGAAACACAACCCGCAGATGATTCATAAGCCAGATTGTATGACGCGTTATGCCGGAACCATCCATTCATGACGTCAGTATATTGTTCACTGGAATTGTACATAACAATTATGGACATGTACCTTTCATTTAATCATAGGTACTAACAACATATTTGTTTGGATGTTGAACTGATATTATGAGAATGTGGAATATATTTTGGTTGTAGTCTAAACAAGCGAAATGTATGGGATTTGGTAACGAACTAGAATGTGGTAGCGATATAGTTGGTTTTATTTTATTACAGCAGCATTCCCATGACTTTCACGGTACAGACCGGGTCTGAAACAATGAGTTGTTTTTCGTCATTAAATGGCGATAATACAACATTTGCTGAAGATGGTTCTGTTAAATGACCATACTACGGCAGAGCGTATAATATACTGCTCCCATACATATTATGTTAGGGTAATATGAGCATGCTATGTGTAGGTAATATGAGCATGCTATGTGTAGGTAATATGAGCAGGGTGCTTATATTGGCCAGTGGGGTGCTCACATTTTCGTTGAATTGCGTGCACTCCGTATTCGGTGTATAGGCCCCTATATGAACATGTGTTTTATTGTTTAGGGTTATAGCTTTTTGTCTATATTTAGGTATGTCTACTGGTATTTTATTTAAATAACAGGCTCACATTTTTTTAGAATCCAAAGGCAAAAGAGAAGGTCCCACGCAAAAAATGGACGTTGCCAAACATGCAAGCGGCCGTACGCGATGTGATCACATACAAACGTCCAGTAAAACGACCCAGTAAAGAAACCAATGTGCCACGAGAAACATTAAGACGACACGTAAAGAAAGCTCGTTGTGGAGAAGGCGTCGTAAAGTGTCTTCGACGCAAACCGATTTTATATCAGGATTAGGAAGGCGAACTGAAGGAAACTATAATCGACATGGAATCGAAACTGTTCGGCCTGACAAGAGATGACGCGAGGCGACATGTCTATCAGTACTGCGAACAAAGGATGATCAAGCATCCCTTCAATCATGAAACTCAAAAAACAGGAAAGGATCGGTTGACGGGCCATCTGAAAAGGCACCCGGTTATCAGCCTGCGAATAACCAACTCAAAAGGTTAACCGATACATGCAGCTGCTAGAAATGACCCTCTTCGACGGGGAAGGGAAGAGGGTGATTCCTGAATGAAACATATTTATTGTCGATGAATCGGGGTTCACAAATTGTCAAAAACCTGAAAAGGTTTTGGCCAAGAAGGGGAAAAGGGCAACGGAGCGCTGACTAGTGCTGAGAAAGAATGTTACCATTATGGCATGCGTGTCAGCAACTGGCGTTTACGTCCAGCCAATGATGACATTTCCCAGAGTGCGCATGAACCGGAACTACTTGACGGGTCGCCTCCTGGTAGCCTTGGTCACGTGAACAAAAGTGGGCGGGTTACGGCAGAGCAGTTCGAGTGCTGGTTCGACCATTTCTTTGGAGCGATGCAGCCAAGTCATCGCACCGTAAAGGTGTTGCTCATCTTAGATGTCTACAGCAGCCATACCAAGAAAATGAAACTAATAGATAAGGCAAGAGACAACAACGTCTTCATCATATCATTGCCGTCCCACTGCACGCACACGCTTCAGTCCCTCGACGTGAGCGCGTTCAAGAGTGTAAATGCGAATTACAATAGAGAAGTGTAGATTTGGTTGCGCCAACACCCTGGCCGCTCGGTTACAGAACTCCAGATAGCAACCCTCTTTGGATCGGCTTACACCAAAGCTGCTACTGTGAGTAATGCAGTCAGTGGTTTCTGGATAAATCCCTTCAACCCACACATCTCTGTTGACGATTGTGTCGCGGCCGATGTGACGGATAGACTAGATCTCGCTGCTGACTTGCTTCGTCTACAGCAGAATACTACGTCTGCTGGTGGCCTGCCTGATCCACAGCCTAATGCTACGTCTGCTGGTGACCTGCCTGATCCACAGCCGAATGCTACGTCGGCTGGTGGCCTGCCTAATCCACAGCCGAATGCTACATCTGCTGCTGACCTGCCTGATCCACAGCCGAATGCTACGTCTGCTGGTGACCTGCCTGATCCACAAACGTATGCTACGTCTGCTAGTGACCTGTCTGATCCACAAACGAATGCTACATCTGCTGGTGACCTGCCTAATCCACAGCCGAATGCTACATCTGCTGCTGACCTGCCTGATCCACAGCCGAATGCTACGTCTGCTGGTGACCTGCCTGATCCACAAACGTATGCTACGTCTGCTAGTGACCTGTCTGATCCACAAACGAATGCTACATCTGCTGGTGACCTGCCTAATCCACAGCCGAATGCTACATCTGCTGCTGACCTGCCTGATCCACAGCCGAATGCTACGTCTGCTGGTGACCTGCCTGATCCACAAACGTATGCTACGTCTGCTAGTGACCTGTCTGATCCACAAACGAATGCTACATCTGCTGGTGACCTGCCTAATCCACAGCCGAATGCTACATCTGCTGCTGACCTGCCTGATCCACAAAAGAGTGCTACGTCTGCTGGTGACCTGCCAAATCCACAGCCGAATGCTACGTCTGTTGCTGACCTGCCTGATCCACAAAACGAATGCTACGTTTGTTAGTGACCTGCCTGATCCACAGCCAAATGCTAAGTCTGCTGGTGACCTGCCTGATCCACAACCACCAACGATTGTTCAGTACATACAGTATATTATAGAGCCCGTCAATCGATATGCGACTAAGCTGTTTACACGGGATCAGAAATTGTATTGAAGTTTTGGCGACTTCGTAAGAATGCGATGATGCAATTTCATATCGGCATAATATATCACAAATTATATGGATTCCACATTTTTTTCAGCGTCATCGCCGATTATCAGTTTTTCGCTGATGCCAATGTGAAGGCCGACCCACAAAGCTTGCAAGGAGAGAGTCGGAGCTTTCAACACCAGGCGATCTAGAAGTTGTCGGTTTAACTTTTAAAGATCTCATTGGTTGAAGTTGGAAGGTGGGGATGTAGCAGCCAGAAAAGGAGAGTTGCACACACAGAAATAGTAACAAGCAAAAAAAAGGTGATGGAAAGTAACGCCAAAAAAAAACATTGTCAAAAGAAAAAGGATCAACATTGAAAAGTTAGCTATGACAACAGTTGAATCTAGGAATTCATGTCATAAATGTGGCTTGGATTTTGGCAGCAGAACTGATCCAAAAAGAAACGGAGATTGGATTCAGTGCAAGCCATGCTGTTTTTGGTTTCGCGAATCGTGCACCGAAGAGTGTGATATTCTAGCTTATTGTTACAGTTTAAAACATTATGCGACGGCCTATTCCATGCACTCTATATGAGGCAATTCGGATATTTCATATTGGCCAAAAAACAAAACCATGCTCATAATACCCGACTTTACCCTACACTTTAAGTATTCACGATAAATTTAAGTAACATGTTGCAGTTAATATATTCCGGTAGTACAACAGATGTAACACAGCAAAAAAAAAACAATCGCAATTCCGGACATTTGTTCATAATTACTAAGATCAAAGGGTTACGCCGCAAATATAGTCAATAGGCTATAGTTTCTGGCGCTAGCACTCGACGCCTAGAACGGACGTCTGAACGAGTCTGCTGCATGAGCGGGCGTTGTCTTCGCAGCGGACAAATCATTACGCTTTGGAGGTATAGTCAATGTTAAATCAAATGTGTGTACCGATGGGCGGCAGACGAGAGCTTGCTGTGACGTGAATAACAAATTCGCTGAAGCGGTCTGAATGTTTGTTCACGTGTGCAACTATTATGCACGCGTTGTGTTGTCACTGTATCCAGAATGAGGAACTGGATCGCGGCTTCTTCGTCTACGTTACATGGACACCTGCAAGCGTGACATGAACATGGCAGGCATCAGCATAATCAGCTGGGAGACAGCCGCCGATGATAGAGGCCACTGCCGACTGATTGTTCAGAAGGGCAACAGAAGACGAGAAAAGAAACGAACCGCACAACTGGGTGAGAAGATGAACCACAAAAAAAAACAGGGATCTGCAAAACCTGCACCTTCTCATCCCGCTGTCTTCGCCTGGAGCAAGGGCGGCTGAGATTGCCACGCCAGAGTAAGGCTCTTGAGCCACACCAGACGATGCGCAACACGTTGTTGACCACCACGGTACAGACCATTGTATTGCGAGACAGAACGCAACACGTTGTTGACCACCACGGTACAGACCATTGTCTTGCGAGACAGAACGCAACACGTTGTTGACCACCACGGCACAGACCATTGTCTTGCGATACAGAACGCAACACGTTGTTGACCACCACGGCACAGACCATTGTCTTGCGAGACAGAACGCAACACGTTGTTGACCACCACGGCACAGACCACTGTCTTGCGATACATGCCAAACATGTGGTCATTGTCCTTGTCTTCAGGATGTTCATAGTTTTCTCCCAATCGTAGCTGCTGCCAGAGAAATGCTACACATCGTCAGGCCTAAAACGCGTTTACTGTTTTTATATAGATATATCCACATTGTGCGTTGTTGCCTGACCAGGGCAAACGCTCGTTGCTCGTTGTCAGCTTTGTAATAATCTTACTATAATCCATGTAGCATTTGTATTGTATGCTGCGTCTCGTACATACATTGCATCTCAGGCTCAACACTTTCACTGCCCCAAGAAGCATCAATAAAATTTTTATGATATCGATATCCCCCCACCCTGAGTCGAATAATTACAGCAACGCTCTGCGTGTTTTCTATGATTGTTACGTTACATTAGTAACGTTTTTCGCAACGCTCTGTCTATTTTCTGTTACGTGAATCGTCCGCACCGTAGACGTTACACGTCGTAAGCCAACCAATCGATTATACCACTTCGCCACTTTTTAATTCTTATCAGGTCGTGGCAGCGGTGATATGCTGAGTGGCGCCACTGGCGGGGAGTCTAACAGACGTCATGGTTTACATAACTACTAAGTTGTCCCGTCGGGAGGATGGGTATGTTTGCTAGTATTAATAAACATAATAATATATTATGTTAACCGTTGGCCAAAACGTCAACAGTTCAGTGTCGTCATATAATGCTTGTGGTGTATCTGATTAATGATTGTGGTGCATCTTATTAATGCTTGTGATGTATTTGATTAATACTTGTGGTGAATCTGAAGAATGCTTGTGGGGTGTCTGATTAATGCTTCTGATGTATTTGATTAATGCTTGTGGTGAATCTGAAGAATGCTTGCGGTGTATCTGAGGCGCTTCAAAGGAAGCGAGGGTCGTTCCTGTCTTATCAACATGATGATGATGGTCACGCTACACCGGTCATCAATCTTATTTCAAATAACAAAACCAGCTTAGTGAAGGATTTCTTTTAACCACAACAATTCAAGCTGACACACTCAACGTCTCGGCTACCCACACCAGCTTTCTTCAGGAATTGAATTCTAGGATGACTTAGTTGTTCTTCTTCTGCGCGCCAGATGGCACCGCAAGCAGGCTGTCCCGTAACGCCGAGTGAGAAAACTTGAATAGTTGTAGTTGTGACTAAATTATGCTCTACCAACCTGATGAACATTTTCATTAAAACAAAAACAATGTTGCTGTTTGAGGTAAAATAACGTTAGATGTTCATATAGTGGTAACATGTTATGCAATGTTTGGATTGTGCCACTACTCTCTCTCTCTCTCTCTCTATCTCTCTCTCTCTATCTCTCTCTCTCTCCCTCCCTCCCTCCCTCCATCCCTCTCTCTCTCTCTCTTTTCTTTCTCTCTCTCTCACTCTCTCTCTCTCTCTATCTCTCTCTCTCTCTCTCTCTCCCTCCCTCCCTCCCTCCCTCTCTCTCTCTCTCTTTTCTTTATCTCTCTCTCTCTCTCTCTCTCTCTCTCTCTCTCTCTCTCTCTCTCTCTCTCTCCCTCCCTCCCTCCCTCTCTCTCTCTCTCTCTCTCTCTCTCTCTCTCTCTCTCTCTCTCTCTCCCTCCTCTCCCTCCCTCCCTCCCTCTCTCTCTCTCTCTCTCTCTCTCTCTCTCTCTCTCTCTCTCTCTCTCTCTCTCTCTCTCTCTCTCTCACACACACACACACACACACACACACACACACACACACACTCACACTCACACTCACATAGTATTAAAATGTTATACAATAGTTGGATTACCTCACTCTTTCACTCACGTTGCCATCGCTTCCCGTGGGCTAACAGGTTATCACAACGTTTTGTTTCGTCTCGACGTTGATTGCTTCTAGAGAACAATGGCACCGCCAAGGCAACTCACCGAGATTTATCTGCGTATATGCTCAAGCACGAGGCGAACAACTGTCTTAACGATTCATCGATCACTACAGCAGAGTTATAACAGGGTTATCGACATAGCGTTCATCAAGGCACTGGTTGTTTAATTTTTTCCCGTATTGGTGCCTTGGGTTTGTATTTATATCAAGCAGCTTGTCATGTATCTTACCGCTGTAGACATTTGCAAACATTGTGTTAGATTCTTCAATAACAAGTTTTTTCGACAGCGTTGTGTACGTAGCGATATCATTCTTTAGGGCATAGAACACGTGGTACAAATGACTCACTCGTACTAAGCCCCCCACCCCCCCCCCCCAACAAAGAACATCTGATTTCATCGGACTTCACTGGTGCCAAAACGAACAAATAGTTCATTAGTGTTTGGGACTGTTCACTAGATGTACAATCAGATCTAACTATTCACACGTTCACTAGAACCGTTGGTAAATATTCATACGATCATTAGAACCGTTGGTAACTAATTTGGTAGAAAGTGTCTGAACGTTACTCTTTGCTCGCTCCTGAGAACTGGTGCGGTCTCTTGTGCATGTCATTAACGCGATGCTGTAGTTCTTGCTTGTCATTGTACGCATTACTTTCTCGTTTGACATCACACGCTGTGTGTGTGTGTGTGTGTGTGTGTGTGTGTGTGTGTGTGTGTGTGTGTGTGTGTGTGTGTGTGTGTGTGTGTGTGTGTGTGTGTTCGTGTTCGTGTGCATGTTTATGTTTGTGTGCGTGTGCGTCTATGTGGGGGTGCGTGTGTGCGTGTGTGCGTGTGTGTGTGTGTGACATTTAACAAAATTAATAATTGATACACATGTTGCATTCATTGTCATGTTTGCGTTCTGCCAACGCAGTAATCTATAACGTACAAAGTATCGGTGATTAATACTCCGCCGTCACGCGCTAGGAATCACTGACTGGAAAGAATCTCAAGCATATGGGTCGCCTTCACGTTGACAAATAGCGCCGACTCTATTCGTCGCAACTCGGCTTTATGTGCCTCGGAAATTCATTTTGTCGTTCTACACCATAAATCATGTAATCAAAATGCATTTCCGAACATTCGTTGATGACTAATTATGTGTAATGGTTTCACACGTCGTGTCAAACCGTGGAAATAATTTAACAACGTCTACGAAGCTTTCTAGTGACCATATGCTCCAAATTAGGTTGTGAAGAGGATAAATAACGAAGCTTTCTATAGGTCGGCATGGTTCTTTACTAGAAGGTGAATCGCTTTCCCGAACCGGATAGAGGATAAAGGAAGACGCTATACAACAGCTACGTTCTACCGCACGCATACTATTGCAGCACGCTCTGGGGAAACGCTAGCTCATCCGAGCGCATCAACAAACTTCAAAAGCTGCCAGGACAATAACAGACCCTGAATACAGGACAATAACAGACCCTGAATACAAAGCACCGAAAACACGAATACAAATCTTCAAGAACTAAATAGTCGTTACTGGTGCAAAAAGATCTGGAACTCTTTCCGTCCGGCACTACGAAGTTATAACTCTATATATGCTTTTAAAACATGTTATCTAAACAGTATCCTCGACAGTGAACAGTGACGCACTAGACCACAAACACTTAAACGTATTTGTAACTTTAATGCAATTTAAAATACAAATTATTGTTTTAACAGGTTGTAACCTTTCGCACTAATTGTAGTTCATGCGTCTTGCCTCGTTTCAATTTTTTTCGCCAAAAGTATGTGCACACTTTTAGTAAGCCGACTGCGTATGTTACTTCAACTATTCAATACAACATATTTATAAATGTATACATTTATACATTTAAACATCGATGAACCTGACATTAATAATTAGGGAGCTTTTTTCGGATAAATACAACCAAACTGTTTATGTTAATCAATGGGAACTTTGAACATCTTCACCATCTGTTCAAAGGTTCATAGAGCTTCTTAGTAAACGGATACAGAATAGAACCACTGATATTCAATTAGCAGTACTTCTGCGCCTTGGTGGTGTGACATTAAGATACGCTCAATTCCACACCAATACATATACCCCGGCCCAGATGACACATATATTAAGAAACTCTTCTTGAGGGGCCATTCAATTTATTGGTGATTAACGTTTAACGGCTAACGTTTAAACAAATGTGTGTGTTTCTTTCTCCAACGTCGAATCAAGGCCAGTTCACACGAGCGACTAGTTGTCCCATTGGTCGGGCGACACGGTGTCGTCCAACCAATGGGACGCATCGTGTCGTGTTGCTTTCAAGAAACGATGCATCCCGTTGGTTGGGCGGCACTGTCCACGTTAAACCCAGGTGGTTAACTAATTAAATAGTTGTGTTTTAAATCCTAGCCGCCCCAGTAATTTAGACGATAGAAGGTGTTTAGTTATTTATCAACTAAAGTGATATGCACAAGTTGTGCTTTATTGTAAGTGTTTTCAGTGTGAACGAAAACATATGAATCATGCTAATGAACGGCTTACGTGACCATGTGTGCCTCCAATCGGTCGGCTCACACGGTGGCGGCCGGTATCGCGGTGCAAGAATCGCTCGTGTAAACATCCGATTACCGAGGCCAATTTATGGGTTCGATTGTGTCCGTCGAATTGGGGCTAGTCCCAATTTGACCGACAGTTGGCGGCGATTTTGAGGCAGTGATCAGCAACCGACAGCATATATTTCAACACAACTCAAATCGGCAGAGGCGCGAGTCAAGATCTAGGTGACAGTGTCTAGACAAGTCGCTCGTCCAAACTGGCACACAATTTAGCTGCCATTTAATTGTTCGCTCAGCCGCTTCGCATGACGCGCGGTAAAAAACCATCACTCCTACTGATATTATCGCATAATATTTCATTGGTGTGACGCCAAAGAGCTTACTATGATTAAATCTCTTTAATTACATTGACCAGGGTTTCGTGACTGATTGCGTCCCCCGCGTCTCTATTCGTCCCTAGTGTAATCCAAACGCTTTCTCCTCCACCATAAGTCATTCGAGTGTATTAATTCTTGATTGTGTCTGCAACCTCCCGGTGTTTCCTTGAGGCGTCGTTTGTCATTGCACATTAATTATCTATCACCTGCGAACCTTTCTGCTGATTGACGATTAAGTCTATATATGGTTTTGTTTTCGAGAAATAAGTTATATTTGTCATGCCAACGTGATGATTTGATTCGCGCTTGCTAGTGAACGCGCTTACTGTGATTTGACAAATCAAGTTGAAAACAACATTTGCCAACCTTTAAACTTGAATTACAAAACTGAATTTTTCCAGTAGTCTTGATATATACAAGTAATTTCGGACTGTAAGCCACTGACCTATACAACACGTGTGACAGACACTAGGCCTACTCTGTACTGTAGCGTGTAGGCTGCTTATACGAAATGCGAAAGCAAGCAGTATAGAGAAGTAAACCGTATGATTCTATAATAAGTACGATGTTGATTCTTCTTTCTAATATTTAATATTTCTGACGACGAAGGCTGAGGATGATGACGATTATTGTTATTACTGTCATTATTGTCATTATTGTAATTAATGCCATCATTATAATAATTACCATTATTTTATTATTGTTATTATTGTCATTAATGCCATTATATTATAATTATTGTCATTATTTTTAGTATTGTTATTATTTTCATTAATGTAATTATTATAATTATTGTCATTATTGTTATTATTTTTAGTATTGTCATTATTATCATTAAGGCCATTATTATAATTATTATCATTATCTTTATTGTTGTTATTATTGTAATTATTATTGTTATTTTATTATTGTTCGTATTATTATTGTTATTATTATTATTATTATTGCCATCATTAAGTAAAATAACAATTAAGTAAGATCAATATTATTATTATTATCATCATCATCATTATTATCGTTATCATTATTTTTAAGTAAAATTATTCTCGTCATCATTATTGATATCATTAAGTAAGATTATTATTATTATTATTATCATCATCATCATCATTATTATGTTTATTAATATTATTTCTACGATGATTATAAGAACAGTGATGACGTCCATCGTATTGAGTTCGTTAACCGTGAGTAACTGCGCACTGTGCGCGGCATAGATAACCTGTTGTCACATCAGCTCGTTGACCAGGAGTAATTGCGCACTGTGCACGGCATAGATAACCTGTTGTCACATCAGCTCGTTAACCTGGAGTCACTGCGCACTGTGCGCGGCATAGATAACCTGTCGTCACATCAGCAATTTGAAAATAAAACTGATACTCCGCTACCAGTGTTCACCGTGGTAGAGAACAGTTGAAGGCGGTCGTATCGATTCTACCACCTTGTTCATGATGCCGCGAAACGAGCCCTGTCCGCTTGAGCGTTTGGTGCGGTTGATCAAACGGCGTGGCGTCTTCGCTGGCTCCTTTGACTAGGCGTAGAGCATCACAAGTCACACTCCGCAAATAGCCGGGCTGCCTCTGCATCTGACGTGCACGTAAAGGTGTCTTCGTAGTCGCGCTGCGTTAGAAATATTCGCGAAACAACTGGGACTGACGGGTGTCGTTCAGTAAAGGTTCCTGCTCAATTTGATTGTTTTCAGGATAATTTCGCGAACAAAATTGAACCCATCTTTCATGTACTAGGATGAAATACGTGTTTATTGCATGCGTCATTTGCATTTTAATAAAGTTCCTAATATCCTAGACGAGGTGGCTGTTGGTGCATTGGAACCTAACGTGGCGTATGAGTGACATGATAGTTCGTCGTTTTTATCATACAAATCATGTCGTGTAGTATAAACTATATATATATATATATATATATATATATATATATATATATATATATATATATATATATATATATATATATATATATATATATATATATATATATATATATATATATATATATATATATATATATATATATATATATATATATATATATATATATATATATATATATATATATATATATATATATATATATATATATGAACCGTATTTTTTCCACATAATTTTACCGTCATTTGTTTATGAAGCTCGACTTTGCCGTTCAGCATTCAATGTAAACATGATATTCAGTGCGAAACAGATAACGGTGAAATTATTTAATCTTTGATCCAGCATTTATTGAAGTGAAAATGGAAACGCTGAAAAATCACGAATATCGCCTTCGGTGTAATTTCATAACCGTATCGTGTGATCGGCGAGTGGATGGAAGTCACGCTGAAGATCAGCCTTGTATAAAGTGTTTATCATTTTGGATATCCACTATTTTGAGCCCTACCAGATCTAACGACTAAGGTCAATTCTTTCGACGATTTGAACAAAAATACGCACTTTTTTATTAAACCGGCTGCGGATATTATTTCAACTATTCACACGCTACATATTAGGATAGAAACAAATCAGATTTGCGTTAGGTGAAATCAGTTGAGAATGGAGTTTTAATGTCCTTTTCTAATCCATTGGCCGTCGCAAATATGAAACGCTCCTGTCTGTCTTGTGTCCAACATGGCGAACGGCCAGGCGCTGATACCCCGAGGACAAAGGATTGTTTTCCTGCGGCGTTGCCGGTGTCAGCGCATTGCGGACAACAGATATGCGAATACCACAGGCCCGGTTCGTCGAGTGGGTCTTAATTCTGTGAAATCCGCACTGATTTCACGTCAACGGATATGACAAACGGAAAGGCGAGCGAAATCCTACCATCTGTTGACGTCTTCTTCGCCGAAACAAAACCGCAGCGTGTGTCCAGTTGTTAATTGAAGTGGAGCTGGTCATGGCACTGAGCTGCGCAGGAAGGTCCAGAAACAAGACGTGACTCCAATGCGTAGACATGAACTGGTTTCTGGAATGCGCTGTCTGTCTGCATGTGGCAATAATTCCTGGATGCGACCTGGTGTTTCGTATCTGACATTAAACTACAACATAGCTAAGCGTACTTGACCAGTGCACAACTGTCGGCCCAGGATGTCTTCAGCAAACAGCGAAATTCGTAGAAGCGAAACTGGCATTGCGAATGTCACAAGGACATAGGCTAATAACATGAAACCTAAATCACACCTGTGATCATAAAGAACATTATTATTATTTGAAATATCAATGAATAACACTCAAATTAGTACGACTAATAGCAATGTGTGGACCACCAACGTTTGAGTGGAACCACAAACTTTACACATTTGAAGATCCAACTGCCCACCATCGTTTCAGCACAGGTGTAGAGCACTGGCGTGTGTTTGACAATGGTTTGATGGCAATTTATTTATATATTTATCACTTAGTGAAACAGGCTTGTACTGTTTCGAATCACAACTATATAAGCATATTTATCGATGACGTATTCTAATTGTGCCGTCGACACGAACGTCAGCGTGCGTGCGTGCGTGCGTGCGTGCGTGCGTGCGTGCGTGCGTGCGTGCGTGCGGTTGTGCCTAACTGTGCGTGTGTTTATGCATGTGCAAAGGTATGCATGTATAACGGTCTCTATGTTACTCCGTACGTGTAGCCGTGTCATCGAATACATTGCACTGCTCGAATGGCTGCCGTGACGCAATTGCATACGTCATAGCAACAGCGGACAAGAAATGGCATAGCGCGCTTCCGGTGTGTTTTTGCTCCAGGAAGTGTAAATGTATTATCGGGCAGAGCGTTTGTTGGAGACTTTCTCTCACAAATAGTACTCTCGACAAGTCACGCTCTTACGTGTGGTAATATAACAGCCGTTTCACGCGGTGGTATTGTTCCGATATTGCGTCACGCAAAAATCTACAACGGCGATAACTTCATCTACTAAGGTTAGATCATGTGCTCGATATGTTAATGAGTTAAAAAATACGCCATAAAAGCGACGCAATATAAATCGTGTAAAAATAGAACTCAACTGCATTGAGGAAGATTTATATGTACTTTCATCGTCTTATTTCGCAACATATATGTTTTTTATATATGCTATGGTCAATCATATAAATAGTACGCCATTGAAATATAAATAGCGAGAACTTAGCGTTACCCTTTTGATAAATAAAACATAAATATTGCAGTGGTAATAGTATAGGGTTGCTTCCGGAAGCCGTTGCTGTTCTATGGTCGTGTGCAACAAGGTTTCGTGGCAATCTACCGGTTCACCGATAAACGACCAAACACGGGAACACTAATTCCGCAACACACCAATCGATCACTCTGTCGCTACAACGGTGCGGTCGCCCAATTCAACGGCGGTTCGTCACGTTTTGTTTAACGCATAGCTCTGTATTTACCAAGAGTTGCATCTCCTCAAGCAGAACCGTCGATACATGGGACGTTCCCTGTTTCTCTCTATGTTTCTGGTCATTAATCCCAAGGTTACGTATTTAGCTACAGTTATCTTGTTGAGACTGCTATTAAATGGCATTTCCTAGGGTCAACCTTGAACGATTTGGCCGACGAGCCTTCTCGTGTTCAAATCCTTCCATTTGGAGGCTTTTCTCTTCCATCAAGCCTTTTCGTAAGTTTAGTTCTAAAATAGACGATGCACTATTGTAATTGGACGATGGACAATTGTAATGTTTATGTGTTATCTTCAATAGTTGTCATTTATGTATATGTTATTGTAATATATGCGTTGTGTGTATGTACTGCCCAACACCACCCACTTATATCATGTAAACACCCCTGAATCGATTTTAGACAAATGTGATGTCTAAATAAATTTTATTTGATATGCGACAATCCAACAAACTATATTACACACATGCACCATGCGCACACAAACACACAATCAATAGGCGTTCGAATTTCAGGACTAATGCACCTGATTCGTTTCTGTAGATCGGACAAGTGGTGTCTAGTAACTATGTAACTGTTTAGTCAATCGACGACCTCCCCGGGTCGTGTCCTAACTACCCCGGGTCGTGCCCTAACTACCCCGGGTCGTGCCCTAATTACCCCGGGTCGTGCCCTAACTACACGTGCACACGAACGTTCAAGCACATTCTATCCAATTGCTTTCCGATAGCTTGTCAGAAAGCACAAGGGTGCGTGCGTGTGTGCGTGCGTGCGTGCGTGCGTGCGTGCGTGCGTGCGTGCGTGCGTGCGTGCGTCCGTCCGTCCGTCCGTCCGTCCGTCCGCCCTCCCTCCCTCCCTCCCTCCCTCCCTCCCTCCCTCCCTCCCCATTCTCTCTCTCTTTCTCTCCCTCTCTCCCTCTCACCCTCCCCCCTCTCTCTCTCCCTTTGATAACAATCGGCAAACCTGGTTTACTGTTATTGAATTCTAACAATAACAACAACAACAACAACAACAACATTAACAACAACCGCATCCCAAACACTTTCAGTGCGATAAACTGAAGAAAAGGCAACACGGCCAAACACTGCCTGGTTGCCGGTGTAATCGCGCCTAGGCGACTGACACGACGTTAGTTACGCGTGCTGCGTGGCACGCCCTCACAGCCACTTGACGCCCTGGTCAGTCGACAGACCTGACCAGCAACGGCCAAATTGGATTAGATGATCCACTTCCGAATCGATTCGGCCAACAACGCATTATCCCTAAGTTAATATCTGATGTATCTGGAGGGACTGAGTGTGCTGACCAGTTTGTCCGTGTCTCCGGCCACGACAAGACCACCAATGGTTATCGAGCTACAGTGACAGACTAATGTGATCAGATATGATATCATGTCCGATATCAGACGTGTCTCGTTCGATTATGCTACACCAATATGTATCATGTTGTTTACTTCCGGTTATACCTCGTTCGATTATGCTACACCAATGTGTATCATGCTGCTTACTTCCGGTTGTACCTCGATCGATTATGCTACATCAATGTGTATCATGTTGTTTACTTCCGGTTATACCTCTTCGTGTGCAACAAACTCTCCCATTTCCTTGGTAATAAATCAAATATTCTTGCATTTTAATTTCTCTATTTCAGCAATCCACAGGATCTTTAGAAAGATTCATCAAATAAAGTGAATTATTAGAAACACTTCAAGGCATACTTCTCGTAAAACACACCATTCAAGAGTCCGAAATATCGTCGTAACTTCACTGTATTTAAGGAAACATAACTTGCTGATCCGGTAATTTTATAGAATACAGCCAGTGTGTTTTGTATAAACATTATCGTGTTGTATATTCATATATGTTCAGATATATCTGACCGTATCAACACATGAATAAAAACGATGTTCAGATAGATCTGACCGTATGAACACATAGATAAAAACGATGTTCAGATATATCTGACCGTATGAACACATAGATAAAAACGATGTTCAGATATATCTGACCGTATGAACACATGGATAAAAACGATGTTCAGATATATCTGACCGTATGAACACATGGATAAAAACGATGTTCAGATATATCTGACCGTATGAACACATGGATAAAAACGATGTTCAGATATATCTGACCGTATGAACACATGGATAAAAACGATGTTCAGATATACCTGATCGTATCAACACATATATAAAAACGATGTTCATATATATTTGACCGTATGAACACATGGATAGAAACGATGTTCAGATATATCTGACCGTATCAACACATGGATAAAAACGATGTTCAGATGTATCTGACCGTATGAACACATGGATAAAAACGATGTTCAGATATATCTGACCGTATGAACACATGGATAAAAACGATGTTCAGATGTATCTGACCGTATGAAGACATGGATAAAAACGATGTTCAGATATATCTGACCGTATCAACACATGGATAAAAACGATGTTCAGATGTATCTGACCGTATCAACACATGGATAAAAACGATGTTCAGGTATATCTGACCGTATCAACACATGGATGTGCTGTTGCTGACAAAACACCCAACTAAACATATATAATCTTCACTTGGAACGCGATATTTCTTTGTTGAACGGGATATATGAAAATCAGACACACACGTTTGAGACCTGTCAATATGTTCAACATACGCGAATAAGCACAATAGCTTAAATATAACAAGATACACATATCAAGCTGTCAAACGTTTGTCATATGCATGTGCATTAAAGTCATTTGTTCATAATTGTTCTAATCAGTTATTGTAGATCTAGACGTCACTGGGATATCTGACATATGGCATGTCCTCTCCCAACCACAGAACCTGCTTACTCGGTGTGTCGTCTCTGTACGCATGCGCTGTCACAGTTGCTTCCGCTTGAGCAATCACAGTTTCCTGAAGTCGCCCTTAGCAACCGCGAACACATAGCGCCCATTGGCCTCACGGTAGGATTGTTCTTCACGTAACATCGATACCGACTGACCCCCAACCTGGCATTATTTTAAGTTTTTGCCTACGTTAATATTTGAAGGTTGATTAAGAAAAGCTGGCCAGAGCAGTTGCAGCTGAACCTCTAGTCTGAGTGGTGCAAAGGGCGTGTGCGTGTGTGCGTGCGTGCGTGCGTGCGTGTGTGCGTGTGTGCGTGTGTGCGTGTGTCGTGTGTGCGTGTGTGGTATGTGCGTGCATGCGTGCGTGCGTGTGTTCGTGCGTGCGTGCGTGTGCGTGTGCGTGTGCGTGTGCGTGTGTATGTACGTGTGCGTGTGCATGTGTGTGCGTGCGTGTATGTGGTGAGTGAGACAGAGGTGGGGGAGCGACAATGTATATATGATAATGTATTATGTTAACAAACGACGAAAACATTTCACACGTTTGCGATCCGAATATCACAGGTCTTGCTGTTAGCGAATGAACGTCAACCTCACGAGTTCACGGGTTGACGAGGCAACTAGGACATTTCTATATTGGTATAGTGTGAGCACCCACGGATTCACTGCGGGTGGATGTAGTTCATACATTACTGCCGAGGATTGATTACTCAAACTCGATTGGCAAGATCGGAAGGCCGCGGAACGCCGGACGCATTTTTACGGCTTAGAGGCAAGGATTGAAGCAGTCATCATGCACGGTTAGCTGGTGGAAAGAGAATTAGCGAGAGACCGCAACGACCTTAAATCTTCCTAGCAAACAAGCCAGTGCTTCTCTGTAGCTCGGAGTGCTCGCGCAAACTGTTGAAAATAATAGAACCTGCCATCATTAAATCATTAATCCTATTAATACACCAAGTTATAAATACAGACATTTGACACTACTGATCATTCAATTCTATTTAACAAATTAAGATATTGCAGTTTAGATAGATCTATATATATATATATATATATATATATATATATATATATATATATATATATATATATATATATATATATATATATATATATATATATATATACGCCACAACGCCACAAATTCCTTGTTAATTTTTTTAAATGTTACTTGGCAATAAACCGTCTGAATCTGACTGTGAAGGAATAGGTGCGCCAGTGGTGTGTAAAACTAAGAAGTATGGTTAACTAATTAACCGGTGCTCAATAAAATAACATGCACATGGATAAACAGATGCCTGCTTTACACAGAAAGGTGACGTCTAGCCAATTGGCCATCTACGCAGTCAAAGTAACGTGTTGGTGACATTATGTTGTTAATACATGGTGTGAAAAAAAACGCTAAATAAAATAATGTGAAAAATATACTTACATACAAAATATCTTCTTATATGCGGTAATTCTATTTTCGGCACGGTACCGGAAATAAATATATAATTTATATGGCCTGGTATGGCCGCATCCCACCCACCATTAGAGAAACATGAGTTAAAATGGATAGTATTGTGTCAGACAGCTAAGCTAATAATACCACTAAACAGTAGAACAGGACATTAATCCTAGCAGATATTTCTGAGTACTTTTGCAGATAGCAATGCTATCGGTGGCAACGACTGTAATTTCTATTTGCCTCGTTTATGACGTCACGGGCCACGCACGTTATTGTGTGAGATTCGTAAATCACATAGTTACGTCACCTTCACGTTTGCTTCCGTCGAAAATTCCGCTAAACCGACGCCTCCGGTGTCTGTCCGTGTCCTTGTTCCACATATCAATCACAACTAAATGCTTTAGGAGATGCCTCTTCAAATCGAACACTTGATATAGCAGGTTTACTTCAAGACAATCTGGAGGGGAAGAAAAGACGGAGCCCGACAGAAGAAAACCTGACTGGACAGCGTAAAGGGAAGAACCGAAGACTACCGACCCTGCTACGTACAGCGGAAGACAGAGCAGGCTGGCGTAGTCTCTGTAGAAATGGCACCGTCTACGACCGTCCCGGTCAAGGGATAAAGTGACGTGATAGCACCACAAGATGCATATTTGAACTAATCCATAGCGCTATGATCAATACACCAAAGCCATCATCTCATACTTGTGCATCTTGAAATTGAAAACGTTAGGGGTCGCCCAGGTGTACCCCTGTGTAATCTAGAGAGCCTTTATTTTAGTTTCGATTTAAGAAAAAGAAATGATTACTTGCAAATATTTACGAACTAACTATTCATACAAATACGTCATTAAATGTTCAAATTATATAGTGAGGAACGAATATATTTACCATATGTTACGATAACGTGTTCCATTATGCACATGTCATTAAAAGTGTAAAATCTTACTGCATGCACCTATGATCCTTAGCTTGTGTCTGTCAAGTAAATCAGCAAAGATAATCGCGCGAACAGGACATAATGAAATACGACATTTAATACTGCAACATACACATATGTGAGAAACAATTAACCTGAAGAGAGATGGATCTAGAAATAACACACACGGACACAGGCCGCCACCAGCCATTCGGTCCACATCAACACCGATACATTCGAGTTAGCTGCTAAACGCGGACATTCCTGAATAACAAGCAGAGGCAACATTGTGAATGTGTGGGAGCCGCAATAAATATATCCCGTTTTGCTTCGTTACGCCGGCGTCTAATCCAATAATAGTCCATCCTCGAGGATTATCGTGTAGCCAAGCCTGAGCGATCTCGAATGCATAGTAGCCAGGAACAATCAAAACGGCTATTTCGTGCTCAGCCGAATGGAGCCCGCCAGCATCACTGCCAATAAATGTCGGCTCGTGGTTTCAATCTTGTCTTCTGTCCGACCCAGCACTTGAGGAACCGGTAATCACACATCCAGTTGCCGCAATATAGCAGATACCTAGGTGCATTAATTGGATTTTTCTGACATCGAAAGAAGCTACCGTGTTGTGGTTGTATTGCCGATGTTTTCCTTGTCACTGTTGGAGCCACGAATGATTAACCTGCAAATATACCAATGGTGAACGTAGACGCACCCACCATTACAGGTGGTTGACCCTGATCTCGAGTTCATTCAACACTCACAAATGAAAGAAACCACGCGAAAGTTGGGATATTCCATCAACACTGAAACAACCGATGAGTGTCCTCTAAAGCATCTATGCCCCGGCAGATTTCGCTGCAGTATCGAACACGGCAATCGCATGCACCAAAATTGGAAAGGCTCGATGATAATAACATTATTTTTTATCTATTCGAGTTTAACCAGTATTCACGCACGCTGCCACCGGACCTTGTAAAGGATGCTTTCGTAGCCTCTCCCTGTCTCTACCCATGAACTGTATCCTAGTTGCAACCCAACCTGATCCATTACTTAATTGTTGGGTACTCAAGTATACGTTTATATGTAGCGAATGTCAACACCAGTAACCTACATTACTTAAGTTACTATTATTAATCATAATATCGTTCTCATAGCATTCTAATCAGCGATAACACTGCCTCGTTCAAAGCTAAGTACTGTGTGCGCGCTGTGGCTACAGTGGGTGTAATATAAACATTAAATGCATTCCAACTAATGCTTAATTAGTAGTATCGATTCCGGACGCGTTATTGTGACTCAAAGCAGTTGGCGTTAGCGAATGGTTAAGTGTTTATGATACATGTCGTAAATCGTGCGAGAATACATCTATATTTGTTTTACTGGATGGTTTATGTGCGTACTTCAAAATGTGATCGTCATACTTGTAAGGACGTGAGTCCACGGGAGCTGTAGCACAATTAGCCTATGCGTGTACGTGCGAATAGGTTGCTTCAGTTATGTCGATGAGTTTCTACACAATGTCTTGCTATATCTCCCGTCTTGCTGTTTCACTGTATTCTATCTTGTCGAGTTCCTAAATATAGTGTTATGTCCCTACGACATATGTTGTGCCAGACGCAGTCTCCGGTGCACCGTATGACTAATCCTATTGTGACCTTGTGAAGCCTCTTGCTGCGTCATTAAGATACGTCGTGGCGGAGAGTAGGTTAGGCGTTTTAGCGTGTCATATGAATGATGCATGCTGGGAGATTGTGTGCAGTCCATCAACTTTCAACTTTCACCGCCTTTCATTACCGTTCCATAATAATACACAAATATATCATGCATCATAGTGGCATTTTGCGGCGAAGGACTTCTTGGTTATGGGTTTCGGTGAATTATGAAACACAACATTAATAAGAAATATTAAAAGCTCATGTTGAAAAATCCAGCATTTTCGTGACAGACTTTAGAAACCCCCATAGTCCAACGCGTCAACCGATTCGCTGAACCCAGTTAATCAGCGCGTGAATATGCCTGATGCAATGTGCAAACTATCATGTTTTCAACTATACCACACATTAGTAGAACGCTCTGCAGTGACTTTTGTCCGCGTCAACTGCACCGTTTCAACCGAAATGCATCTCTCGTCCATGAGCAGGTCTAGCTTAGAACATAACCCACTAACTGTTCCATGATGTGTTCAATACACACTTGTCACACAAACGTGTAATTAAGTAATACGCTTGGTTATATGATTCCATAAACTTGCGGACATGTTGTAGAAAGGTTTTAGATTAACGCGAGATGATTGGAAATCCAAAAAAAATAATAATACAGCCCGAAAACTATGCCCCTATGTGTCGCTTAGAACATCCAGAGATGAAACTTCTCCTGTCTAGTTCTTGATCTGGAACTGCTATGTCGTTACGCCTGGTCGAGTTGTCATCACGCGTGACAGACAGCTGTTAGTTCTATCACAGTGATGCAGCCGTGTTGAACCTCAACCTACTTCGCGGTGCCTTAAAACAGCATTAAACTGTTTATTACTTCGCGAATGTCATTATTCCTGCAGATTACATGCGCGCAGTGAGTGAATCGAGCACCAGTCGGTGGAAGCTCAGAATTATATGCACTTTGGATGATCCATTAGACGTTAGGCGCGATATTAGGTATCCGAGGAGATGCTGTAAATTCGACAACTGATGGGCATTCCGTGTCTTAGATCGTGCGATATCGGGTATCCGGAAAGAAACCGTAAATTCGACGACTTGTGGTCATTCCGGGTGGTTGACCATCATAAATACGCCGGCTTTGCTAGAGGGTTGTAATAGGTTCATAGCCATAATATGTATAAACCAATTTGAACATGCATGTATGCTTGACTTTATATTTCCTATATTCCTCTCTTGAGAACTCATGTTCCATAATGTTCTTTTTCATTCAAGACGATGAATACAATTCGCAATTTGCCTGAATTGTTGGCCCGCAGAATAGCGATTAATGTAACTCTAAATAATGCAAATCTAATAACAATAGTTCTCCCATGATATACTCTCTGATGAAGTAGAAAGACGGACGACTTTAGAAACAAATGATCTGTCATGACGAGTTAAGGATCATCGACGTAATCCAAATGTTTACAAGGCTTTCTTTGAAAAAACAAATGAACTGCCACAATTAGTTAAGTATCACGGTCATTAAATAAATGTCTGCATGATTGGTTTTCTTTAGAAGCAAATTAGCTGTCACATGTTAAGGAACATTGACGTAGAAGGTGATTAAACACACGCCTGCAGGACATTCCGTTATTAATGGTCTGTAAATACAAGGACACACGTACATATACGTTCGTAAAACAAATGTATTGCGATGACAACTGAGGGAATGTAACCAAAAATAAGCGTGTACTGTGTTGTGTTTACACATTAATGATTTGCCAAGCACGCTAAGTGCCTGTGGTGTGGGAAAATGTCTACGAGCCGTTCTTTAAAGCCAAATGGCGTAAGACGACAAGAAAGAAGCCATGACCGTAAGGCCGTAGTTACAGTATATGTCACAACTCCTTTGGTCTTATTGACCATCGTCCGATCTGCATTGGTTGAAGACGTTACTGTTACCGCAGCGATATTGCTAAGCTTCACGTTATGTTCGTGTGTCTAATAAACGTCTAGGCATGACATTAACTAGAACCCATACAGAAGGTAACGTCAACGTACCAAACGGCCAACATCCATAAGGAACAGAATGCCCAACGTTTAACTTCACTCCAGAACGCCTGCTACAGAAGCGTCAGTTAGTTTAAGTTGCCACATTACGAAGTTCCAACCATTCTAGGTTGGAAACATCGCACCGCTCATCAAGAGAACAACGACCGTGATCTCTCATGGAACTTGTTTTTCCATTCCACGAGGCAACCACGATAAGCTACGCGAGGTCCATTGTCTCAACCGGTTGCAGAAGGAATAGCAAATCGTTGGGCAATAAAGGCAGCCTCTTATAGCGTAGTGACCTTTTCTTGATGCATAACTCCGCCGACGGCAGCTATTATCGCTGTTAAATGGGACTTTAATCGGATTGCACTGTTACGAAATATATATCTGTGACACAGGCTTTTCTGTAAACGATGGACTAGACTAGCGGGCTGTATGGGCGACGAGACAGATGATCTGTCAAGTGAATAATGCAGGTGTTTCATAGTTTGTTTTCGTTCGACAGGTGGGCTCACGTGACAGATGTTATGTCTGCGATGCCATTAACCCGAGGCACGCAAAATGGTAATTAAAAATGTCGGTGTCTGCATGCATAAGACGACGCCAATAACCTGGAGTTTATATGGGGCAACTGCGGTCACAACTGGAATATAGGTTGGTTGATTGGTTGTTTGGTTGGTTGGTTGTTTGGTTGGTTGGTTGGTTGGTTGGTTGGATGGTTGGTTGGTTGGATGGTTGGTTGGTTGGTTGGTTGGATGGTTGGTTGGTTGGTTGGTTGGTTGGATGGTTGGTTGGTTGGTTGGTTGGTTGGTTGGATGGTTGGTTGGTTGGTTGGTTGGGTGGTTGGTTGAATGGTTGGTTGGTTCGTTCGTTAGATGGTTGGTTGGTTGTTTGGTTGGTTGGTTGTTTGGTTGGTTGGTTGGTTGGATGGTTGGTTGGTTGGTTGGTTGGTTGGTTGGTTGTTTGGTTGGTTGGTTGGTTGGTTGATTGGTTGGTTGGTTGGTTGGTTGGTTGGTTGGTTGGTTGGTTGGTTGGTTGGTTGGTTGGTTGGTTGGTTGGTTGGTTGGTTGGTTGGTTGGTTGGTGTGCGTATGCGTGTGCGTGTGCAACCGGCAGCAACATGACCGTTTCTCTTTCTATTCACTTCTAGGTTAGATTCAGATAAACGCCAGCAGTCATATTCATGTTTCTTGCTGCTTGGCTGGTGGGAGGCAGGATCTCTACTAACAGAAAGTGGGTTTCTCTTTTTCTTCATACGCGCCTCAATAGATAGGCAATCTGAGGGCACTGTTCTGCATGTTGCTATGTATAGAGACGAAACAAAGTACAGTAATTACAAACGGAACCTGACACCGATGCACCATCGAATCAAAGCTTGTAAGAAGCAATTCATTGCAGTCGGGTGACGACAACGCCTGTTACATTCATTGAACTGTAGAACATCTCAACTGTCAGTAATCATGTGCGTCTGTTCTAATACGTTACCTGAGAAACAACGACACAAGATCAACAGAACCCGGTGACATCCACGTTGGATCCTTGCTGCGTTACGGATATCCTAAGCAGCTCCCGCAGCTCGTTAATGGGCAATGCGATATCATTCCATTACCGTAATTATGCCGACCATTATAGTCTTCAACGGCACGCAGCCAATATCTTGTGATCGCGATGGACACTCTAGTGTATTTATCGATCGTCGTGTCAAGGCTGATCACTCGGTTGTTGTTTTTTACGATTAGTATCTCGATGAAATGCAAATGTATAAAATTACCTGTAGCGCATATTGCGTATGAACATTCTGAATGTATATTTGTATCTGTACATATGTGTGTAGTTGTTTACGTACGCATAAACAGTATGCATGTGTGTGCATGGTTATATATATGCGCATAACTCGTGGATAATTGCAAATGCGTGTGTGTGTACAATAGTATGTGGGAATGTGAGTTTGTTAAACCTCTCGACTTTGTGCTGCAGGTTTTAACACGGACCATCTTTCTACGTGATGCATTGATACCTGAGTACACCCTCTACGGCAGCTGGCACAGTGGACTAGGCGTGTATGTCTAGTAATAATACCTGAGTACACCCTCTACCGCAGCTGGCACAATGGACTAGGCGTGTATGTCTAGTAATACTAATAAAAGTGCCGATCAATCGGGATTGCTCTCAGGCGCTTTACATACATAGTATTATTTAAAAGGTCATAAGTTGCTAAGAGAATAGTTATACTAAAAATAGTCTACACAAATGCTAAACGTAAAAAAGAAATTATAACAAAATAAACATGTTAAAATATTCTATAACGCTACTTTAAATATAATTAGTAACATAAGTAAAAGTAAGAAAATTATCATGAAACTACTAACAAAATTAAATATACTAAAATATTATAAAATGTACTTTAAATAGTTTTATTTATACAACAAATAAGACTAAGAATATATATATATATATATATATATATATATATATATATATATATAGTATTGAATATTTAGTCTGTCGTTCAAGAAGGTAAGGACACGTTGCGTGGTCGAAGTGATAACAGTATTGAGCATTGGCCCGTGGGAGGCCGCCTCGTGTAGGAACTTGTCTCTCGTGCGATATGACTGTCAACAACTGTGTCGGCCAAGATGCATTTTCTGCGTCTGTTCCGAAATGGGTCAAGAGTAAAAAAAAATAGTTGTTAGCACTACGGCCGTTCTACGAAAAACGTAACCAAGCAACGTGTACCGGTTAGACGGAAACAGGTTATAATGATTGTATAATAGTTATTATAGAGTTTAACTCGTGCCTTTATAAGGTATGCAAGTGTTCAAGAAATTGAATCGAGATCGGTCCACGGAGGTTTTATTTGTTAGTCAACTTTACCTATAGACATATATCTAGTTTTAGGAGGCGATAAATGAAGGGTATTTGAAGTAAGCACCAATGATGCTGAGATGGGTTAAATAAATATTACAATTGATATCACACACACAAGCACACACACGCATGCACGCACGCACGCACGCACGCACACACGCATGCACACACCACACGCATGCACGCGCGCGCATACACGCACGCACGCGCACGCACGCGCACGCACGCGCACGCACGCGCACGCACGCGCACGCAAGCTCGCACGCACGCACGCACGCACACTGCTGATTAACAATGCATTAACGAAAGCTTATCATCTTGATACGCCATTTTCAGCGTGTTGTCCACCATTTTAACACAGAATTAGCGAATGGTAATCGTCGACTCCGTCGATGCGAACATGGTCTATAAAACAACACGACTCTATCTCGTAGCGGCTTTGTTCCTCGGCGACTGCGTACAATGTACGCATTCGCCTTTGTCAATAACGATAAATGTCATCACCGACTGAGCGGAAGTCTGGCTGTTACTGTTAGAGTGCCGGACAGTCGATCGCGAAGAACTGGGTCGAGCCCACCTGCGCCGTTTCGAAACTTGGGCAATTTCGTTCACCCCACTTTGCCTGTGTCTTTCGGCTGAGACACTAAAAGCCGTTGGGCCCTTCTACATGGTGCCTGTGCCAGAGGAAGCAGAAAGATCCCGCACACGGGGTAAATTTGTAACCTGTCGTGGACTCAAGGAGTGGTGGT
>BSQZ01000009.1:7018251-7113251 GCA_033239005.1 Lamellibrachia satsuma
TATATATATATATATATATATATATATATATATATATATGCTAGGCCAACCAGTTTGCACGAAGGTCTGCGCCTTGCCATGGAGATTGAGTCGTACAATACGGTGGTGCGGCAAAACCCAAGCATACGAGCCGTGACGGTGCCTGAGGAGTGCGCGTCAAACGAGAAGGCGCCGGAGTACGAACAGCTGAAAGAGACACTACTTGTCGTGGCAGAAGTTGCTTCTGGAAAAGCGGGCTGCGCCACTCAAAGAAGATCGGCCAGACGTACGTAACGCCGCAAAATGCTGGCATTGTGGCAAAGTAGGCCATTTTAGGCGAACCTGTCGTCAGTCGCTGAGACAGACAGAATGAGCATCGACGTCATCGCGATATCCGGGACACAAGCAGCAGCCGGCCTCACGGGGCGGAGGCCGGCAGTAGGAGGAACCAGTAATGCCCTTGACGAGGTCGTCGAGGTGCGCACCTTTGGCGGCCAAGATGGGGGACTGTAAGTCGAAGGCACGATTGAAGGGCAGCTATGAAAAGCAGCCATGCAGGATTCTCGTAGACACGGGTGCTAGTGTGTCTGTCGTGAAAAAGAGCAACCTGCGATCGGTCGGCAAAGTTGAATAGCTATTAGTTGAACAGAATTACGCAGCTGCAGACTGCTGCTGGAGATGTGACTGCCATCTATGGCCGTGGCGAAGTGACGGTGGAGATTGGCGACTTCAAGAATTGCCAGCAAATGTTCGTGGCTAACTGTATCATGGGCCTTGACTTCATGAATGCGTTTAACTGTCGAGTCGACATCCAGAACCTTATTCTGGAACGGCAAGACACGCAAGTACCATTTCACAAGAGTGCAACATGCGATGCACCCATTTGTCATGGGTTAACATTAAACCGCGATGTCAAACTCAAGTCGATGACCGAGGTAATTGCGCCGGCTGTGATGGTAGCGGGACACGTGTGCGATGGTCTGGGTGTAGTCGAACCAGTTAATGAAGCTTCTGATGGCTTTTGTGGTGGGCATATATATATATATATATATATATATATATATATATATATATATATATATATATATATATATATATATATATATATATATATATATATATATATATATATATATATATATATATATATATATATATATATATATATATATATATATATATATATATATATATATATATATATATATATATATATATATATGTGTGTGTGTGTATATATAGCTCAAGACCACTGTACCCTTCTTTATATATATATATATATATATATATATATATATATAAATATATATATATATATATATATATATATATATATATATATATATATATATATATATATATATATATATATATATATATATATATATATATATATATATATGTGTATATATATATATATATATATATATATATGTGTGTATATATCCAATGATATATATCCAAAGAAGGGTACAGTGGTCGGGAGCTATCACGCAGTCTGCTATATCAAGAAGTGAGAGACCGGCACACCCAGCGAATGGGGTAACCTTCTACCTCCTCATCTGGAGGACTTGTATAACAACAGCAACACAGATCTGGACTTGGCAAAGGTTCATGGAACTGCTGCTCGAATTTCAAGATGTTTTCTTCTCCTCGCCGAACGACCTCGGCCGCACCAGCGTCACGAGGCACAGGATAAACGCTGGGGATGGTCAACCGATACTCCTCCCCGCCGATTACCGCTGGAGAAACAAGAGAATGCACGTAGCTACAAACACGACAAAGAAAGCTGCCATAGATGAGTGCCCCGTACCAAACACAACAAAGGATGTTCGCCGTTACATTGGCCTTTGTACGTATTACCGGAGATTTTGAGTTCGCTGCAATCGCTAAGCCAATGCATAAATTAACAGAAAGGAAAGACATTTGCTTTCAAAGCAAAAGGAAAGACATTTGCTTTCAACGTCTAAAGCAAGTACTGACTAATGCACCAGTGTTGGCGTTTCCTGAGAGTGATGGTGACTTCATAGTGGACACTGCCGCCAGTGATGTTGGGATCGTCTACGTCTTATCCCAGGTGCAGCATGGAAAAGAGTGGGTCATCGCATACTACAGCCGAACTCTGCGAAAAACTGAGCGAAACTACTGCGTCACTAGGAAAGAGCTGCTTGCAGTTTTCCCAGCTATGGGACAATTTCACCACTACCTAAAGGGCCGCAAGTTTCTTGTGAAAAGTGAAGACGCCTCCCTGCAATGGCTATTGCGGTTTAAGAACCCAGAGGGATAGACGGCCCAGTGGTTGCAGAAACTGCAGTGATATGAGTTTAAGGTGATCCATCGAGCGGGAAATAGTCACACCAACCGCTGACGCCTTGTCCAGGGTGCCGCGACCGTGTCTGGTGTCAGCATATCGTCACTCGCTTCGCATCGAGCATCCTGATAAGGAGAGACACTGAAATTTAATCGAAGTCACTGAGGGAGCAGCAGCTGGCAGACGACATTATCGCACCTGTCCTGAAATAGAAAGGAATGGAACAGCGGCCAAGTTGGGCTGGTGTGTCCGCGATGAGCGAAGACGTGAAGATCTACTGGGCCCAGGTGCGAGAGGGAGCCCTTTGCCGGCGCAGGAAATTACCTAGAGGCAATAGTTTTGGTTTTGTGGCAATTTATTTTGCCCAAAACTGAACGAGCAGCGATACTGCGTCGGCTTCACGACGAACCGACGGGAGGCCATTTAGGTGGAAACAAGACTCTGGGGAAGGTGCGCCAACGCTTCTACTGGGCGCAATGTCGTGTCGATGTACATGCATGGTGTAGGCGATGTGACATATGCGCTGCTAAGAAGGGCACTGGCAAGAAGGCACGATCCCTCTGCAACTATATGACATGGGTTATATATATGAAGAGTATAGCGCTGGACTTCATGGGTTCTTTCCCGGAGACCAAGGCTGGGGACCGACATCTATTGGTAGTGATAGACTATTTATGAAGTGGCCGGACGTCTATGCGTTGCATAGCCATGAGGCTAGTACTTTTGCGTTAGTGGTCATCAACGAGTTGTTGTCTCGATACGGTGTCCCAGCGGAGATCCATTCTGATCAAGGGCGAAATTTCGAGTCTGCTGTGTTCACCGAGATGTGCCAGTTATTGGGCATCCACAAGTCGAGGACGACTGCTCTACATCCGCTGTCTGACGACATGGTGGAGCGGTACAATCCGACTCTAAGATGGCAGCTTGCGATGTTCATCGGCTAACACTAAGATACTTGGGACGAGAAGCTGACACGGCTTCTGATGTCGTATCGGTCGGCTGTGCCTGACACCACCGGGTACACGCCGAGTATGCTGACATATGGACGCGAGATTACAATGCCCTTCGACCTAGTGTACGGGCGCCCTGGTGAAGAGCCGGTGGAGTACCGCAGGTATGTGACTGACCTCCTTGATCGGCTAGACTCTGTCCATGAGTTTGTTTGCTCACAGGCCCAGCTGACACACGACAGAGCGAGGCGCCACTACGATCTTCGTGCTGCCCGGAATCGGTTCGACGTTGGCGATCCTGTGTGGATGAACTATCCCCAGCGGAAGAAAGGCATGTGTCCCAAGCTGGCGAAACAGTTGGAAGGTCCGTACTACGTCCCCGACCGGGTCAACGATGTCCTGTATCGGGTGCAACGTGGACCCGTAAAACACAGAAGTTGGTGCACAAGGACCGACTGCGACAGTATCGCCTGGTTCCGGGCGAGACAACGAACCTGCGAGGGAACAGTCGCCGTCGACGAGCAGTGGGTCAGGAGACTCGACTCGAAGAAAAAGAAATATACCTGTACAATATGGTAACTAAGTTTGCTCACGTACATATTGTAGTGAAGTACGTGCTGGGACTGCAGTGTGTTGTGGTCATAGACATAAATAGAACACCCGTTAGTAAAACAAGACCGATGAGCTCTTATCAGTTGACACATGATAAAGTGATCAAGGCATGGACCAGTGACATTCATGCTGCTGCACGGCAAGAACCCATTGGAGGCCCAGTGGTTATACTGTACAGCACCCAGTCTTCATCATATATCTATAGATATACAGTACTAATAAGAGATTATTACTATATAACTATATATACCTAATACCTTATTATGTGCACAATATATCCATGTACCTGGTATATCAAATATCATAACATATTAACTGTAACAGTAGCACCACTAAACATGATCGAAACTGAACTTTCTGAAGTGCTCTATACATGTATTAGCTAACGACTGCAAGTGGTCAAAATCTTATTAAGCCCTGTTGGACATTCTTCTCTAAGGTCCCAAAAATATTCTTTTCCCATCTTCCAACACATTCCCCAGCTGCTCCATCACAGCCATTTCCACCTGCAGATCAAGATCTCTCGAATGTTATCTGGCCAACTTGCCCAAGGACATGCCTCAAGTAAAGAAATGTGCTCTCTCATTTAAGCTGTCAATTGTTTTAGTAGGCAACCTTTCACGTGGTTTGTCAAACAAATGCATAGAATGCAATGAATATTGCAATGTGTACAAAATGAGTTACACGATAGTGGTTCATAAAACGAAGAAAAGGCAAACGACGACCAAAAAGGGGAGAGCCTCATTAAATGCAGATGACTTAATAAAGAAAAAAAATCTTATTAATGAGCTGACATCTAGTAGAGTTTTATAAAAGAGTTACAAATATGCATACATGCACGCACACATTATTTATAAAACTGAATCCTACCCTATAACATTTTATGTTGCACCTAATCAATGTGACTACTAGGAAACACTTAATGTACGCTCCCCCAAGAAAAACAAACATATCTGTGATATTTCAGAACATTTTTGAAACTGTTACATTCATTCACATATACACTAACACAGCACAAACATTTGTGACATAAATTACCTGAAAATAACGAGATGTTAGATCATGTCTTCTGTCGATTCGTACAGCTGTAAGCCACACAGGAAATAACCATATTCGTTGCCCCACAACTTTCTCCAGCAAGCCTCCAAGATGTTTGTCTTGAAGAGTTTAACACTAATGCACGATGCTCACTCCAGTATGAACAACCCAACTGCCCACACTTATAACACAACTGCTGGGACCACCCTCACCCAAATTATTGATCAGTCTGGTGGACATGCCCCATTAAGAACAAATACCAATGACAAATCTTCAAGTTAATTGGTTCCTGGTGTCATCGTCACTGGCTACTAGCCCGATAAGTTTATTATTCTCTGGTAGCCACCTCATCTTCATTGCTTTTGTTTGCCTTATATTGTACATGATGATGGTGAGGAGGAAATAAATTAACTTACTTACTCACTTACTCACTTACTTGCTTACTTACTTACTTACTTACTTACTTACTTACTTACTTACATATGTTAGACAACTATTTGTAACATGCTATGTTCACACTATAAACAGTACTACCCAATGCCATGGCTATGTGTCATGCAGTGGATGCAACTGTTTCTGCCGTGCAATGAAATGCCGGCCAGTGGTCCACATCCGCTTCACTGCAGTGAGCTGGCTTATGGCTCTTGTTTATAGGGGGGGGGGGGGGGGTGATTACTGATGTAACTCTATGGTTGTGGTGCATATGCCGTAAGTGGCCAATGCAGTGTGGAATTGGGGATGTTGTAAATGGCCTGCATATGCAGAAGTAGCTTATGTGGTTTTCTTTACACAGAACAGCTCATTGTAAGAGACACTGCGAGTAACCGAGTATTGCTTTACATTAGGTAAAGATTGTGTTGTTCAGCCTGCTTGGACTACATTGTGGGTAGAAAGACGATGTTGTAGATCGGTATAGAATTGTTTTTAATAAGTGTCAATGTAAATTGCATAAGTAATCAGGGACGATTACCTCTGACGAGGGGGGCAATATTACATAAATCGTTATATTAGTGGTCACGTTTTCAATGTTTTAGTATACCGCGTTCTGGGTGATCCCCGTAGTGTCCTTAATCTTTTACCCGATGATGGGAGGGTTCGGTTGTTCTTGATCCGGCGGGAAAGTTGCGGCTAATTTTCCAGCGAGTTTGTATTTGCTTAGACTAGTGCGTTTTGTTGTAAGCGACCGCACTGGTGTAACTTGAATACTGTATCACTTTATCTACGCTTAATCGTGCTACCGCACTTCTCGGGCAATAAACAAGTTTGCATTGACTTAGGCGTCGCTATCTAGATATAATGTAAACAGGTTTATTTAACCGGACATTTTTCAAAAGTTCATACTTCATACTCATGCACTCGACATTTAAATGTCAACCACGTGAACACATTCGCACCAATCTTCCACGGTTACTGTCCGTCCGTTGTTACTGTAATATTATAGAGTACTTGGTAATGGCAATTATTAATATTTTATCAGCTGTTCCGTAATGATAAAGTGAGTTAATCTAATGTTCCCGAGTAGGTTATATTGATATTCACCTGGTGTCGCTTATTGATTGCCTGTACACTTACTGATTGCCTGTACACTTACTGATTGCCTGTACACTTACTGATTGCCTGTACACACAGTTGTTACAAGTATAATGTGATTTGTTTTGCCTTTGGAGAAGCATCACAGAGGAAGTGTGTAGTTGTTAGGCCTAACTACAAAAACATAAACGTCTAGAAAGTGGACATTGTTATAAATCCCCCCAGTAATTTAATTATCAGATATCAATATTTTAGCTAGTTTTTCCATGTTCAAAAATGCCATCTCTTTTATTATAACTATAAGGTATTCTGGCAAAGACACACAAAACATCCAGACCGTTCAATCTTGTACCGGTTGTGCAAGCATCACTATTTATTTCCTATCGGCGACAATGTTCTGTTATTTTGAATCTTTTGAAATTCATTCATGTTAATGTTCACTCCTTCATCAACCAGCTGGAAGACATTAGTCAAATTCTGTGATTTTTCCTCCAGAAAATCATCTTTCAAGATACCCCCATCAAATGGCGTCCAAAACAACTACAATTTCTTCATGCGCAATGGATCCTACAATCACTGACACGTGCTTGTCGCCAGCTGCCTACTACACATTGAAGCCTGGACACCGTATAAGTGTCAAACATGACTGTATGTAGGCATATTAATGTTTGGCGAAGACTGTCACTTTTGAGGGTAGGCGCGTTTGCGACATGATCATGATTTTTGTGATGGTGGTGGCTGCGAAATTTTATGGGCCAGTTTTCTTTGAATCAGACAAAACGTTAGCTTGACCACCGATACACTATATCGATAATGCACTGTGGTCTGTCTTCTCCACACACTAGCATTTCCCAGTCGTGACGTAAATACGTCTCGTTACACATCGAAATGAACGAGACCTCGACGAACAATACACTCTGCTTAGTCACCGGACCGTAAGTATTGTTGTCTGACATATCCGATTGTTAAGTATGTTGCTACGTGCAACAGTTATTCCACCTGAAGAGCTATTAGTCCGCGTGTTGTGTGGCTCCAGGGAGCGAACGTAATAGAAGAATCAACAGGCAGAAAGGCGAGCGAGCGGCCGTGGACTACTAATTGCTACTTCGTCTGTTATGTGTCTGTTTGTTCGCCGACATCACTGGGCTGGTGCGGTGCAATTACTGACGTAATTATTGGACGTTTTATGGCAGGCAATCCACTTATAATCTTAGAGCCAGCGTCGGCTCAAAAACATCACGGCCCTTTGCACGTGACATTTGCTAGGCAAAGTGTATGTGAATGTGTGACGTGGCATGGAAACGATTCGCGTGTATTGTGGTTAACGCATGAAAAGTAATTCACTGCATTAGCAATGCAACAACATATCAAACACGGTTTACTTAAAATGCGTGAAAAACCAAGCATAATCCGAAACCGTCTCTCTCTGTGACTGACTTCTGTCGGGTGTTATTGGTGGCGTCTTCTCTTTGTGAGTTGCTTGTCGGTGTCAGTGCCACGGCATGTGTGCAACAGCGTAGCGTGGTCTGCCCATTGCAGCAAAAGGCCATGTTTCAGGTGGGATATTAAATTATATCACATCTCGTTTTAGACCATCTTTGAAGCGAATGTATGGTCTGCCTACTGTTTTCCATTCAGGCAGCTTGCTAAAGAAAACCGCTGTGGGAAGTATGTTCTCCAATCTGCAGACGTTTCCAGCCTAGCGCATGCAGCGATGATGTAGAATGCTGACGAGTGGTCGGAGGCCTGCTCAAGCCAAAACCTCTTCATTCGTGATGTTGTCATGCATGTGGAAAATTCAATCTCATGTCAGATATGTCTCACTGTAAAGTAACACGCTGAGTGCGCAGGCTTTGTATGCCGTACATTTGGTACGAATAGTGAAATATATGTTTCACCAGACACATTCAGAAAGACGACATATAAGGAGGTCGGGCCCAGTACGATGTTTAGTTGTCATGTAGATATCGTAGCGACAACCTAGCCACAGTAAGATGCATGCTTCGTGGTGATGTCCTTATAAACTAGGAGGCTGACTGACCTCAACCAGTCTGTGTTAGTGTTTCCGCTTCTATGCTAACGCAATTTGGATTTATACTAACCTATATAGTTAACCCGATTATGCTTGTAATCATATTGAATTCATAATAATCATGAGACAGTATGAAACATATTGTGGAAAATGTGACACACAGTGTGTGAATGCAAGTATGCGCCCATACCCGCACGCACGCACGCACGCACGCACGCACGCACGCACGCACGAACGAACGCACGCACGTGCACACACACACACACACACACACACACACACACACACACACACACACACACACACACACATGTGAGAATGCAGGTAGATCTGTACCAGCACGCATACATGTACATACACAAATGCAGGCACCATTACACAGTAAGTACGCAGGCTGTCTACATAAACATAACAATTATACACACTGGCATATGTTATGTATACTTGATGATGTTCCATCTGCTCTGAATATCCCTCGTTTATATCTGGGCAGCTGCCATTGTCGATATAAGCAACATGTGTATATACAGTGAATAGCAAGACCGACATGTTTGGATGGCCATGACAAACATTGGTACTCGGCTAATCCGTCAGTGCAATGTAGCAGTGGCAACATGCCTCGTTCGGTAGAGCTCCAGGTCATTCCCAAAGCCACATACTGTTGTTGTAAAATCGGCTGTAATTACGGTATGCCTTATTACTTATATAAGCAAGACAAACTGATGTGTCAAACTGACTGTTTTCGCTGTATGTTTTGTTATTATATAAACAAGACAAACCGGTGATGTAAAATCGACTATTACCTTATTAGTTTTTATCAATACGACAATAGTTGAATGCAGGCGAACACTGTTAAACTTTTGTTGCGAGTCGCGCGTTTGTACGACTGGTGCACATTACACAACATTTGTACGATTGGTGCACATTACACAACATTTGTTGCCGCAATTCAAATTTCGAGTCTGTTCAACAACGATTCAATCAACTCACGACTCCAGTTTTGTTGAGCGACGGATCACGACTGATTCATTTTAAGTCAAATAAACACACGGTTCGCTACAAAGGTTTTGCAATGTACGCCTGGCATAAAATAGACTTTTAGTACTTGATGCTTTATCATCAATCAATCGAGCAGATCTGCATGCAAACGTTTTGGTAGAGCTAAGCAGTGTGTTTAAATAATCTGTGTACAACCATTTTTTTGGTATTATAATTTTATAGAAAGAAAATGTAATATGCATAGGAAACACGCACTAAAGCTCAACAAGGGTAACCGCTTAGATTAACCGAGTACAAAATAAAGAGGCGTAGTATATACGTCCAATTAATGACTTCCACAGGCTAACATGACACATGTTTTCACAATTCGCTATGGAAAAATAATGTATGAGAAACAATTACAACTGAGGGTAGGCTGAGGCTACGTTACGTATACACTGCCGTCTACTCGTGGGTGTTAGCCAAGATAATTATTCCACGTATGAATAATAAATGACCAGTTTCTGAATTGGTGCGAAAGAGTAAGCCTATTAGGCAGTGTTTATTACACTTAGTATCGGTTAAATTAAATAACTTCAGAGTTATTGGCGCTAAGGGACTCACACTTACAAGCAAAAATGAACGTAAATGGAGTATTCGTGTGTAATCGTCGACAATTTTCGAGTAATCATACTCGAACTGAATTATATTGGTAAAAAATGCCATATAATCATGCTTGATTACATTGCCAAAGTAATAGTAATCGATTACATTGCCAATTAATTGTAATCTATTACATTGCCAAAGTAATCATAATTACAGTCGCAATTACAAATCTTCTTGTGCATATGTCTGTTTCCTAGGTCCAACTACAATGCAAGCAGGCTTTTCTCGTCATTTTTTTATCTAATGCATGCACCGAGAGTATATTTTAATAGTGGCAGATTTCTTCTTGAATAACAATGATTAGAATGACAACATGAAAGTTTTTATTTATTTCACTGTATCAATCAAAGTAACCGTAATCAATAAAACTCAGTTTCAATAAAACTCAGTAATCATACTTGTAACTTGTAATCATACTCAATGTTTTACAATAACCGCAATTGATTACATTTGTGATGTAATCACCCCATCTCTCCTATTCAATGCAATCACGTTAGATAATTAATTGCACCAATCACAGAGTAACTAAATTGCAGAGAATGTAATTACAAAAAAAAACCGTCTTTGTTATAGGTAAACAAACCTGGTACAGGTCCATGAACAAATTAATAATAATGTTCTTTGTCTACATATGCTGGATTCTAGTCACTAGTGCAGTCTCGTATATACTTAGTCCATTTGTGTGCTGCATCAACTGTGCCTTGTCCAACACTCAGTGTCAGTGTTACCTTTATGTTTGGTCCATCATTGATTAATTACTTGACGCAATTAGAATGTGGTTTATTAATTCAAAACTGATACTCGTCATTTTACACAGCTGAATCAACTAATGCAACGTGGAGTGAATGAAATTGCCCAAGGTTCGAAACGGCACCAACAGGATTCGAATTGGGGTTCTCTCAACTTGCCATTCTGCAATGCAATAATGAAAGTGTAGTCTAGAATTGTTTTTACTAAGTTGAATAACATGTACCATTTTTCCAACCATTTGAATCAAGTCCCAGTAGCCTTGAATCTCAACCTGAATAACATGGTGTTTACGAGTGTTTTTGAATGCTTGTTAGATAATTGTTTTCTTATATAAACAGCATTTTAATTTTTAAACAGCATATATATATATATATATATATATATATATATATATATATATATATATATATATATATATATATATATATATATATATATATATATATATATATGTCGAACTGATGATTGGAAAACCAAACCACCTTTACGATGACATGATGACTTTTTATGTAATCAGAAAATATGGTTTACAAATAATGCACCTTTGTGGGACATAATTTCCATAAATTATGTTATCCTTGCAGTTGCCCAACGAAATAAAAATATTAAAACTCAGTTGGCGAAACTTACAGTCTCAGAGTGTTCAATCGTTTTCAATACCATTACATGTTGATTGTTTTACTTTGTACATTTTACAGTAATGCCAAGTAAAAATAACAGTTTGTGAAGAGCTTTTGCTGAAATTAGTCGTTATGTGCTTTTAGCAACGACACTGCCTACAAGTCATGGAGAGTAAACCTTGGAGACTGGAGATTGTGAATATAATGGCGATTCAACACAATTACAATTAACTGCATGACAAGTATTAATAATGAAGTAAATATTTGCTATTCCTGAATACAGTGACACAGGCAACAGTAGCTGATAAGCAATTAGTCCACTAGTCGCTGTTCTGATTGACATTAGTGGGTTCGGTTCATGATGTAGTTACACTGCGTAAGACATAATATCCTTTTATCGACGTACGTACGTACGTACGCGTCACAAATGTTTAACGTCGAGGTACTTGAGCGAGTTAAGACCGAATGGCTGCGCGAGTTAGTGCCACTTTAATACACTTTTATGATTTAACAAGATTTAACAATATTGACATCCAAAGTAAAATACCCAGCGAATAAATGAACAATGGAGACCTGCGATTTATCGTTAGTCCTACCATTTTTCATCTATGTATAACCTGACCTTTCGAGATATTTGTAATTTTTTTAGACACAATCACGCTGCTAGCATTTACACAGTCTGTAGATCATTTGTTCCATTAACTTCAATTTGATATCCTCTTAACCTCCTTGTCTCTGGGGTTGTTAAAACACATGCTTTCATACGTGTACATTATTCAGAGGTATAATTAGTTCTAAGTATAATTGATTAATTGGATGTAATACAATCCAGGATAATGCAGAATGTGAAGAAGAACAACAACTACTCCTACCGCCGCCACCACCACAATTAATGACAATAAAAATAATAGCAACAACGCACGAAAGAAACAACAGTGCAGACTATGACGAGCGCTTGACAACAAATGCATCCACAACAGCATCGACAATAGCAACAACGGCGATGCTAAGGTCAACGCTGCCAAAACAATCCTTTACGCCGACGTGAGCCAGTGACGCCGACAGGTAAACACGCACCAATCTCACCCCGTTTACCATTGACATTCTTCACGGGGGGTGACATTTCGTGCTGCCACCCAGTGACCGAGACAGCGGAAGAAAACACGGCCATTAAACCGCAGGAAACGTCGAAGGACAGAATGGCCGACGTTTGTATATGATGCGTAAGTCTAATGTCATCAGCCAATGAAACACTGAAGCTCTCCCGCGTGCGTGCGCCTGACGTAATTAAAAGGCGTAGATTCATTGTTTAATGGGACATATGTATATTAATACCATTCTCGGATATAGACAATAGTTGTGTGTACCACCACAGGAGTGTGCGGAATAAAGCGTGCGATTATTTCGGACAATGATAAGCATTACTAGGAAAAGGAAATCATGTTGTTGAGGTTGAAAGGCATACACACGTTGCACTGTATATCAAGTTATCAATAGAGGCAATATAGAACAGATATGCGAATGGGACACCAAGCAACAAACACCATGTCGAAGAAGGCTCGCTTAAAGATGGGAACGATTTCAAATGCCTAGGTTAATGGATACGCTCGTCGCAAAAACGATTTCGTCATCCAGACAGCTGTAGCAATCAAACCATATGATCCGCTTTTGGAAGTTACGGTACAGCAGGAGGACGCAGACGAGGACTTTAAGACGACACGGTTCAGTGGAATAAAACAAAGAACGCCGTTCTCGCTGGTCAGTGTCCTGGAACCGACGCATGTCTGCTTCGGAAAGCACTGAACGTATCCCCACTGGAGGCTCTGGAGCACATGCGAAAGTGGGATTTGTGCAATGACCTTCTTCCATCAATGTGCTGTTGAAAAGAACCGACTGCAACCTATAGGGCACCGTGCCCAATGCACAGGTGCACGATATCAGCCGATTGTGGAATTGTGTGACAAGGCAGACGATTGGTGCGTCGTAGCCAGAGAAACAGACGGAACAGAAATGTGTCTGCCGTGTGTGAAAGGTCATCTCAAATACTCCGGCAGGTACAATTTAGCAATTGACATTGTCCTGCCAGATACAAAACGGTTGTATGTATAATCATTTCAGAGGCAGTTTTGTAATAGTTTCCACGGTGCAGGCAGTGATGTCTTTAAATAAAAAATTTATGAAACTACAAACTATTTAAGCCACATGGAAATTTCACTCAAAAAGGCACAAGTTTCGTTTCCCTATTCGGTTATATTCTGTCAACTCTGTTTGGATTCGGATAATCACTGCGCATACGTTTCGATATTAACAAAAACTTAAATTATAGTATCAGTGAAACACAACTACTCCCTCAATTCGTTGCCAAATAGGTTTAGTTTATGATTTAAAGTTTTCTACATTTATATTACATTGCATCTTCTATGGGGTCACATGAAGATGACATTTAGCCATGTGACCACGCCATACAGGACCGCAACACTTACATGTAACATTGCGTCAAGCATGAGACAAACGGCGCTGCCACCGCATTAGAGTTCCTAAATGCAATTTTCAAAACAACCTTCATCGTCGATTGGCAATCCACGAACAATTACCAGACCGATTGGTCATCACAAGAGCACGTGTTCTTCGCCTACTGCGTGCCATAACGGTCTGACCAGAGCGACCGATGCGCAGTTCCTTGTAATTGTTCGTATCAGCAAATATTATTTCTCCAGAATACAGGCCAAGCGCATTAGCGATACCATTTCGTACGCGGCCAGGGAGGGATACACATGTGTCAACATGTGTTTGTGGAAAAGCGGGAAATTGTTCACGAGAAGCGGAAACCACTCTCCCTTTTTTCGTCGTTTGTTAACGTGTTGTTTTGCGGGTCGCCATTTTGATGCGTCGCTCTCGTTCGCGGTGAAGGCGCGCGAGAAAATTTGAAATCATTTGAAGCCAAATAAAAATAAAATGTGCCTAGACTGGCCTTGGGTGCAACCGATAGGTCGATTTTACCGGAAACGGTAATGTTTGCGTATGTGCAAATAGCATCCGGTTAAATTCCATCCAAACCTTCGTGGGAATGCATAAAGATGTTCACTTGTGAACAGATGTTTTACTGGACATCGCGACACTGAATATATCACAACTGGTATCACATCGGTTGGTTAAATAATATTCACACAAAACGTGTTGTTAACGTGATCTTTTGTCTGTTAATATTTTCGAAAATACACGATTTGGCATTTAAATAATTAAATCAAATATGCAAATTTTACGTCATAGAGATGATTATATACTGCCATTATTGGCATACTAATTAATCTTTATCTTTATATGTCAAATATAAAGCGTTTTTCACTGTCAAATTGCCGTTTCATACAATTTCCGACGATAAATATGTTTCAACAATAAATATTTCAACATTGTTAATTTATATATACTTTGAGATAGAAAACTTCAGAGAATTGGGACATTTTAATTTTACGAAACCCCGACTAGCTCTGTATCAATTAACCAATGAAAATCTTTGTATTTTCCCTTTTACACTACATGTTGTTTCGCAACTTTTTGGACAACTAATTATTTTCTTCCATTACTGCCTCCCACAGCCCAACCAGCCGATCAACATGGCGCTGGTGAAGCTAAGTAGGCCAATCCCCTGATTAGTGGATTACAAAAGTATGGACGACATATATAAGCCAACACAAGTGAAGCTGGATATAATGTTATGGCGGATATCTTTGCCTTGGATGACAGACATTTCATTCCAGTCGTGTAAGGACCTATATTACTCGATACACTATACAATTTGACGTGTCTAAGATATTGAATGGATACGAAAATATTAATATAAATAGTTTTGTTTCACTTGAGAAAGGTAGAAGAATTACAGGACACGGACGTAACGTCAGTAAAAGAACAGCGTAGATTATATTAGAAAGTGCTTTTTTCACAGAGGACAATAAATGAACGAAACAAATTATCTACAGATTGTAAAAATACAAATATGAATATGTTTAAAAATAAAAGTATTGACAAATATCAGAAGAGTGTGTTACACATAAATGAAAAGTTCTTGATAAGCCAATGGCTTCCTTGTCCACTTGCCATCTGGGTGTTTTGTTTAGACTGCAATCTTGTTTAATCAAGTTAAATTTCACAGGAAGTCATTTTGTAGTAGAACACCACCGTATAAAATAGATGTTCAAATACATGAAAGAGAACCTGAGTCCCTTCCATTTATTAATGTAGTCAACTCGACTTTTCTTCTGTCTGTCTTTTTGACGCCCTCCTGTCACGGCGCCTAACAAGCTGTGTGCATCGTTGCACTGCCTTTCATTGGTCATGTCTTCCTCCCTATATTTCGACACGCAAATAGTATGATTGTATTTATATTATTGACTTCAATCCTGGTTATCATTCAGATGTGTTGTTCGCAATCAGGAGAGCGCCACCATCTGTTTAGTTGCTTTTTGTTCACAGAATCCTATATACTGTGACATACATTACAAAAAATCTCACTACTTTCACAAGGTTTAATTATAAAAGCAGCAACATTTGACGATCGTGCAAAATATCAGCCGTTTTTGACAGTTGCGACATCTCTTTTGTCAGGGCGTGTGACAAATGACAAAGCTTTTGGGAAGCTGCATTATTAATCACATTAAAAATAATACCAGGGAATATTAAAGTGCAGTGGCGTCGTGACGTTAAGTGCGTAAGTTTTACAAGAGTTTCGAAGCTTTATGGTGTCTTAATTGGGTGTCGTGATAAAAAGTATTAGGTTATTGAAGTTATTGTAGTGTTGTACCTCATTAGATAACTCTGATAAAATTAGAAGCCAGGCTTCTGGGTTCATGTGTATGCTGGGTGATTACTATGTTAAGCTTCAGTAAAGTTATGTTCGTGTCGGCAGATAGCGCTACCATATTCAACAACTAATAACAACGACCTCGTTTTCAGAAAAAAACGTACAACGTAATAGATAACATGCCCGTCCTCGGAGATGGGGGTTTGAGCGGTTCGCACGAACCCTCCTTTTCGAAAAAAAAATTTTAACTGTAATTTTTTTAGAAAGCATCCCACAAATCCCCGACGGATTGTGCGCGCACGAACCCCCTTTTTCGAAACCCCGAGAACGGGACTGAACCACAAAGTATATTACATCTGTATTGAGGCGCTAGATGAGTTTGTATTAAATCGCACCGTGCAATTACATTACTTCTGATTTTTTTTTCACAGACGAGTGTATTTTTACTTAATTCGGTTGTCTGATAACCCCATGCGTCATCGAAACGAAGTTAGCAGAAAATCACGTTTAAATGTGTTGTGTGACGCAAGTCGACAAGTGAACAGGTTAGTCTGCGCGATGACGGGCAGTCGACCAACCAGGGAAAGGGGAAGGGAAAGCCCGACCTGCTCAACAGAGATGTAGGCCTTGAGCCACCTGGTTCCTCCTCTCTAATGAACAACAAGAAAATGTTTTGGGAACAAATAAAAAGTGCAGCTTCCATTCCGTCCAAGGCAGACTTATAATCGTGGTGGTTGTGGTGATGGTTGTTGTTGTTGTTGTTGTTGTGGTGGTGGTGGTGGTGGTGGTGGTGGTGGTGGTGGTGGTGGTGGTGGTGGTGGTGGTGGTGGTGGTGGTGGTGGTAGTGGTGATGGTTGTGGTAGTTGTGGTGATGGTTGTGGTGGTAGTAGTGGTGGTTGTTGTGGTGGTAGTGGTGATGGTTGTGGTGGTTGTTGTGGTGGTGGTGGTTGTGGTGGTAGTAGTGGTGGTTGTTGTGGTGGTAGTGGTGATGGTTGTGGTGATTGTGGTGGTGGTGGTGGTTGTGGTGGTAGTGCTGGTGGTGGTGCTGGTAGTGGTGGTGGTGGTGGTGGTGGTGGTGGTGGTGGTGGTGGTGGTGGTGGTGGTGGTGGTGGTGATGGTGGTGGTGGTGGTGTTGGTGGTGGTGGTGGTGGTGGTGGTGGTGGTGGTGGTGGTGGTGGTGGTGGTGGTGGTGGTGATGGTGGTGGTGGTGGTGTTGGTGGTGGTGGTGGTGGTGTGGTGGTGGTGTGGTGGTGGTGGTGGTGGTGGTGGTGGTGGTGGTGGTGGTGGTGGTGGTGGTGGTGGTGGTGGTGGTGGTGGTGGTGGTGGCACTGGTGGTGGTGGCACTGGTGGTTGCACTGATGGTGGTGCAGTAGAAATGTCGTAGTCCACAAACTGTGTCATTTTACCTGTTCATAACTAACTGTTATTGTTTCAGGGTGCAAAAATCCTTGAAAGCGGGCACCGTCTCAACATCACTGGCACTTAAAAAGTATTCGTATGCCATGAACACGGAAGTGAAACAATGATCTGTCCCCGACTTCTAACATCAATAGACGATCCCACCGCCACCTACCGTCGACAAACAACCACTGTTATAAACAAGTGACTCCGTCCACAAATAACCACAAACGGGTAAGGAGGAAACTCGAGCGCACTAGTTGCAAACACACATACATGGACGCACGTAAGTGAACAAAATGACGCAGGCGATAGTTGAAAAACTGAAAACATCGTCTCCTGTTGCTGTGAATTCATGTGACAGCGAAACAGCAGAGGTTGGTATCATGTTCAGCGCCAATCGATGAAGCCTCGCTCTGTGATCCCGCCACTTGTACCCTCGGGCATTGGCGACAGCCCGACTTCTAGTGAACAACGCTCTGTAACAACACAAAAGCAGACGACAAGTTGCCGACAGTCGTTTCTCTGTTTCCCGCCAGTATTGGCCTACTTCGCGACATGCGTGCTTAAGAGAGATGCGTGTGCTGTTTTACAGACTAGTTTTACTTATTTACGTTGTGTTAAAAAAAAATTCTATTGAAAACCACTCACCATAAACAGCCACTGCCGCTCTCCCATCGCGGGGTTTCGGCGGGAAATGCACATGAATGAGCACTTCTCGCGAGTTGCTGTTCCCCGTAATGTCAAACACAGTTGCAATGCTGCTCGATCTTATCCAGGAAATTAATAATTATCGACCTTCTAATGCTGTCGTGCGCAGCAACCTATACATGCAGCGAAAAGAAAGAGTGACATTTTGAGTGATCGGCTATTATTCGGCACCAAGTGCTTGAAGTTCCTTCGACGCTGTTTTTCAATAGACCTATCGTGGTTCGCATCAATTGATTAAGCACCATCTGGCGTGCGGACGCGGATCAAACTCGCGGAAGTCCTAATGGAATAAAGCTTGTCACGTTTGCAATACCAATTTTACGAAACGTGAACACGCACAAAGATGCCCACGCACTCCGCGTGGTGTCGTTTACAGACGAGAGTCGGTATTTTTTATGCGCACTGGGAATTGCTTTTCTCTTCAGACGAACAGGTGGCATGATTTTCTTTAATATCGGTGCAATATTGTTAGAACCAAATGTGTTTGATGTTGTACTGCCAACAATAATTGTGTTTATTCACACGAGTCGGAAAGCTATTTCTGACTACGGTAAGTAATTATGTTCCCGTGCATAAAGGGAATAAATGTACAACGATTGATTTCCATCGGTTAAAGCAAAATAAAAGTCATGGTCTGGGGTTATGTACGTAAAAGAGAAAATAAAAACTAATCACGTGCAACTAAATTCAAAAATATCACGCCAGTGGTTTACTCAGAATGTGCGAAAAAAACGGGAGATTCCGGTCATTTCTCTGAATGACCGAGGGCTGACATGTTAACCAGCGCGACCGATAAGCGCATGCGCTGTTCTACGAAATCGGAGTAACCCAGACTATAAGTGACGTATTAAAGGAGACCGGCATACGCAGAATCAACGCAAAGTCTCAAACAAACGTGGTATTCTGCCAGAAAGAAGACTAGTTTAGTAAACAAAGGCCAACATATGTTACATAAATTGAGTTTCGACGTACATAACGTGGCCACATCCTATTGACAAGAATAGGAATAGGTGTATACGAATGTATTTTCATTTGGAGAAAGAATATTGCTAGAATATCGCACTCGTGACGTTGTGTTATGTAACAGTATGGTGCGGCCCATGATATTAAGATGCTCTGTGTTCAACTAGGCTTTCCTAGTAAGCCACTGGTGTAATATCCTAAATTGTAGTTACAAATAATGTTTTAGTGACTCGTATAGGTGCATTGGTCAAAAACCACGACTTTTGTTTCTGAACGACTGTTTTACTTAATTTGTTAGTACAAGTGTTTATAACTTCTTGGTTGTTTAACATTAATATCCATACAAAGCGTGTTTCTATCGTGATCTTTCATGTCTGAATATTGTAGAAAATATACGAATTCTAATATGTCAATTGTTCGCGCCATCTGCGTCTTTCAGTGACGTAGTCTATTTTTACAGAATGTATCGTCTGTCATAAAAACAAATAAACAAATTAAGGTGTTAGTCCGTTGAGGATTTGTTCAGCGGGCATGAGAAAAGTAAATCAATTACGAAGGCCATTACGTCTATTATTTAAACAATTACCGAGTAATCATTCCGTGAAGTGCACCGAAGCAAGCTTTGCTCTCTCTCTCTCTCTCTCTCTCTCTCTCTCTCTCTCTCTCTCTCTCTCTCTCTCTCTCTCTCTCTCTCTCTCTCTCTCCTCTCTCTCTCTTCTCTCTCTCTCTCTCTCTCTCTCTCTCTCTCTCTCTCTCTCTCTTCTCTCTCTCTCTCTCTCTCTCTCTCTCTTTCTCTTCTCTCTCTCTCTCTCTCTCTCTCTCTCTCTCTTCTCTCTCTCTCTCTCTCTCTCTCTCTCTCTCTCTCTCTCTCTCTCTCTCTCTCTCTCTCTCTCTCTCTCTCTCTCTCTCTCTCTCTCTCTCTCTCTCTCGCCCCACTCACTATCTCTCTCCCAACCCCTTTCTGTGCGTGGGTGCGTGCGTGCGTGCGTGCGTGCGTGCGTGCGTGCGTGCGTGCGTGCGTGCGTGCGTGTATGCGTGCGTGAGTTATTAAATTACTTCACATCTCGTTTCAGAACAACCTTGAAGTGTTGGTGTAGTCTGCCTTCTGTTCCCTGCAGTTCGCCAAAGAACACCGATTTAGGAAGTAAGTTCTCCATCAGTTTCGAAGCTTTGCAATTTTGTTCACCCCACGTTGCCACAGTTTACTATGAATACCTGGCTCCAGACAGAGGTGGATATGTGAACGAATAGTCTTCGTTCCGTAATTGCAGCGTCGCTGAGTGCAACGCATGTGGAAAGTGTTTAGTCTCCTCTCATGCATAGTGTATTTTGGCCATGTCTCAGTGCTCTAGAGTAGAACCACCAGTACGCAAGCTACGTGTGCTATACATAGCGGGGTTCAATCTATTACCAGGTGTGGTTTGTCTGTTTCTTGGCTCAATATTACAGTCTTCTCGATACTGATCTTGAGTCCAAATTCATTGCAGGCTTTGGTATACCACGTGAAGGTTTTGCCATCTGATGCCCGCAATCGGTCGTACGCAGCGCACGTGGAACTACTCTAGGCGTCTGATATGGCGTCCTTGTGGAATCCATGCTTCGCATTTAGCAGCGGATCCAGGGAAGTCTTAGGGGTCTCAAAACCCCCTAGGGTATGGAAGGGGGTCTTAGACCCCCTGTATCCGTGGCAAATGCTATGATAAAGGACAACGCATATAGACTTACATCGGAACTAGTGTCAATGTAAAGACTGAAGTATTAGCAGCCGGCTAATATTATCCCTTCTGTAAGTAGAAAGACACGTGTGTCGTCACTCCTCCCTTTCGGTTCCTAAGTAGAATGACATAAGACTACGACTGACTGAGACCCCCCCACCGAGCCAACAAGCCTAGATACGCCCCTGACATCCGTAATGCAAGGTCGACAGTACAACGACCTAATTTTTGAGACCGGGGTTACTTGTATAGCGCACATATGTATATACTATCGACAGTAGTTGGTTGGAAGTTCACCAGCAGACACACTGTCCAAAAATAGGGAGTTAAGAAGACGAGATATGGAAAAAAATTACTGTTTAACAACCTAAAACATTTTTGTTATGCTAAATTATAATCTCACGCAGCCACTTTTTATGTTTCGAAAATGAAACTTTAAAATGTCTACTATATAAAGGGTTATACCAAGTAGACGTTAAATTGAAATTTCGGATTTGTTGTAGTCCGCGTGCGTTCAACTGTGTTTGGGACAAGCTGTTACAATTGTACCAACGATCGGTCGGGTCACATCAATGGCCCAGCCAACGATTGTGCTGATAATTAATGAAAACACTAAATTTGCTTAACCACGACATGCGAACACTTTGCTTCACATATCTCAGAAGGGCGGGTTACATAGAGATGGACTCTCGATTAGCCAATGGATATTTTGTCCACTTGTCATCTGGGTGCCTTCATGGGCGTCCGGAGGGGGGGTGCCCCCGTGATCTGGATGGTTGTAAAATTCTGGTCCTTTATGGCGAGTAGATTGTTTACTATTTGTGGTAAGTAGATCATCTAGTATATTTGTTATGTACAATTGTATCATTATTGTTCATTGAAAGTAGACATTTTGGTAAGTGTAGTTTTCTGGTCGAATCAGACAGCATAACCCCCCTGGAAAAAAAAGCCTGCGGACGCCCCTTTTTGCACTGGATGGCAAACTTGCTAAATCTTTTTATTTTTATGGCACAGCTCTATTTTATCAATTAATAAATACTGCACGATACGTTGAACAGTGAGTGCTCGGGCATGTGTACATGACTGCATGCGTGTGTGTGTGTCATTCAGTCATGCGTGTGTGTGTCATTCAATCAAGCATCAGTGTGTATGTAATCCAATTAATGTAATAACAGTAACATGTATAGGTGACACTTTTTATACACGTCATTTGCTGCAACAACGTGCCCCGTATGATATAACAACATATCTACCTGACTGTCATATGGAATATCATTGGTATGGTACATTTTATTAACACGAATAATAAATTGTGACAAAAAAAGTTACTTTAACTGAACAGTGTAGCAACTAGCCCCGTTCTCCCCTACATGTCAGCGTGCCGAAACAAGCGCTAGACTCTCCAAGACGGGTAGAAATGTTGGTATCAATCATTTTTTTTCCGGACAACGTGCTTCCCAGATAAACGAATTTCTGCGCGACTTTCTATTTGCTAATTATTATTATTAATCTATATAATATTATTATTGACGCTGTCCTTCCGGGCCACGTACCTTCTCATCATCTAGCAACTATACAGCTAATACATCATGTTGCTCTAATCGTGAAGGAATTTGAAGGTAATCCACTTCGCAGTTTCCAACAAGTGGCCATGGGCAAAGGTTGGACGAAACGGCTAGAAACATCTATGCAGCGGGAATAGAGGCTACCATTATTTTGAACCGCAAGATGGCGAATGTGTCTTAATGCCAGACGTCCTTGAATAATTGATATATTTTCGTGAAATGCATTGATATTTTAGAAGCGTTGACGATACGATTAAGTGTCGCCATCTTGCGAATAAAGGGGGCAATATGACGCTCAATACAGGTTATATATGCGAATTTGAGCTTCAAAAAGGTGATTAAATGTGTTTTTACGCACGTGTTTAATATTTGACATTGTCCGTAGATCAGTATGCATTGTGCATGGTTACTGTACATATTGTATGTTAATAATATCGAAATCGAGGCGGGCCCGGGCTTGGATTCAAAGTGCACTTTCCTTTGTGACGAATATGATTGATTACCCGGAATCTGGGTAACCAATGAAACGACTCTCAAGCTAACTCAAAAAACCATTTTGACTTTGACTCTTAATATATATATATATATATATATATATATATATATATATATATATATATATATATATATATATATATATATATATATATATATATATATATAAGACATCTGCGTAGCTTTTGCCAGGTTTAACAGTATATCATTCGAAAATGTCATAACTGTTGCATTGGCGTTAAAGTACCAACAGGGCCTATTTCATGCATATCGTTGAACAATGTATTATTCCCAACTATGGATAAACTTTAACAAAGGCACTTATTTGAAACTGTTAAACTATAACAACATGCATATAGACGGATCCTAGGTTACAACAGATGGGACAGCGCTAAAAGTACTACTGTTAATAATGCTATGGATCATTTTGACGCCCTATTGCGCAAAAATATGATATAGACATTACTTATGGACCCATAATAAAAAAACGATATATTTTAGAACTTATTTTGTTATGCTTATTTATATGTATATGGATTTTCTGTGGAATGGTGATTGCATACCCCATTTATATAATTATTCTAAGTTATTATTTTGTATATGTCATAATAAAATATTAAAAAGTATTCCGTTTTATTCTTGTCTGCAGCCAAACTCTACTCCCGGTGAGTTCACGAAGCCAGGCGAGAGTCAGCTAAGTGGTGAGACTAGCTCTATTCATGTGTCCATGCTGAATTTGTGGAAAACAAATTCCAAGCAATAAATAGGCTCACCTTTGCACATATTCAGCATGACCAATAAGTAGGAACAGATTTCAAAGTCAAAACTCGAACACGGCTTTAAGACGAGAACTATACAAACTCATATTTATTCACAATTTAAGGTGGCATCAACTCTCACAAAGCAACAACAAAACAATTAGTAAGAACTGGCTAAAGACATTTCATAACAAATACGATTTAACTCTAGCTAATCACTAATAATTGCGATTCGTCTCTTGCATTTTCCGCCAGCTTTCATTGAATACATCTCTCCCTTGCAGTAATTTTGAAAAGAAAATGTTGGTTTATACATCAATTTTTTTTAAAGCTGTTCACCATAAATTCTTAACTTGTCTTACAACTAAGTTAAGAGTAAATATAATTGATAGTAAAACCGAGTTGCATTTAAGTGGCCACACACAGAATGTGTTCTGGAGATGTTGGATTATCATGTGTACCAGCTGTAAATATACAAAGAACAATCTATGTAACATTAAGAGGAATCTATCTATCTTGAAGTGGTACAACACATAATTTGTTTTAGTGAACAAATATTCACTTAACCAATGTCTCTCTTACGTGCAATTTGTTTGAACGAGCTGCTGCATACTTTGTGAAAATTCTCTCTTTTTACATATAATAAATACTCGGATAAACCTTCCGGGATAGGGATAGGGATGATTGCACCTCATACAATATGCTGCATTTAAAGGCAAAATTGAAAACCTGGTAGCTATGTCAGGGGAAGTAAAAGATCCCACAGGGGGTAAATGTGTAACCTGCTGTGGACACCATCTCCCAACAAAGGCAAGACAGAAGTGTCTAGGACGCAGCTCGGTCAATTCTACCAACTACCTTGCATGAAGGTACAATAGAACGAATGATTATAAGGTTGCATTAGAACTTGGTAAGAGTAAACACAGTGACATTTAAACAAACAATGGCACAGATAAAAAGAGGAAGTTTCAAACACACCCCACAGAGAAGTAGCACGACATGATAACTACACACCAGAAGGTCAACTTGCTGTTGCCATGAAAATTTCATTACCCAAAGTAAATACAATAGATATATTAACCGAGTGATAACTGGCCTATCTTTACACATAGGCGAATCCTGAATTAAATCGTTGAAAGCACAAATGTGTTCCTCACAGCAAAACACCAGCCAGACGGCATGCAGTGATGTCGTGCAGGGCTTTCCGATAGTTTCAAACTATTCTGTGCAAAACACAAGTCAGTATCGCAAGCATACTTCAACAGACACCATATGTCAGACTAGCCAGAATGATTAGGATATTAAAATACTGTATGATCCCTTTAGCATGGTTCCTGTATAAAAATATTAAAAGGGCAAGAAAGTCCAACACATCATAACTTTATTGCAGCAAATGTTGCTGTGACTTAACTTTCCTTCAACCTTCTAGCTAGTTATTAACCAAGCAAGATGTTCACCAGCAACAGGGTAACACACTGTATTATGCCTCCTTAGGTAAAACAATATATGTAACAATACCTTCTTACATTTCTTTTTACACACAACAAAGAGTTCTCTTACTAGAGTTTGTGCAAACAAACATACAGCCCCCATCACTTGATATCGAAGCACCTGTGCCCAGAATCTGTCTGCTGCTGGATTGTCCTATTAGTAGCCCTGTAGACCATTGTAAACATGTGATTTGTGACCCTGTTTCAGGAGTTTCTGGACAGCTGAAAGTAAAAACAAGAAATGTAAATACAGATGATTAAATTTCCACACTCATATTTGCACCAATCAAACTGGTTATGAATGATATTTAAATGTTTATTTTTATCATGTTACAGTTTTTTGTAAACACTGTTTTTATAGGAGTAAACATTTTCATATATAATCTAGCAACATTTGCCAACCAATACTAAGCAATGTTAGGGGCTTTATTAGCAAGATTTCAGGCTTCCATCTTTATTAGACTGATGACAATATGATTTAGGTTCATTCCATACATTTAACCAAGATTCTGTGGCAAATTCAGACCTTTTATATTTAAGCATAAAACATTACATGAAATATTTTATGTGAGTCAGTATATCACATTAAAACTTAAATCAGTTGTTGGGATAAATCCCACTTCCTTCAGATTACCCAAAACAGTCACACACCTTCCTTTTCCTCCAACGTCAACTCTCCCTTGGGGAATTCGATGTCAAATGTGACAAACATGGTTCCTTTCAAGTTGTTATTCTCATAGCTCGGCATTCCTTCGTTCTTCTTGCGGATGCGGGCACCAGGCCACGTGATCTTATCCCTCACGATTCTCACCTGGCAACCAAAGCAGCGAATCTTATTAAATCACATTTTACGACATACTAGCTGAGTTGCATGGGACAAAAAAGACAACCACTGCTTGAGTTTATGACTCCTTGCACTACCCAGGCAAGTTTGGGTAGTGCAACGGTAATGACATCTTCACGCTCCAAAACTCATGTACAACTGCCGGCTTCATGAAGCGTTCGGTGGACGTTTGACGTCGATCATGTAACAATAGTAGATACACCCATTGCGGTGCTAACAACTATGCGTAACTATTAGTTTGAGCTACGTCATTTACGTCAAATGTCCACATTGATTCCTTTACGTAATACCCCACCCCTGGGGGAATTTCAAATATTTTGAATGCACGAACCATCACCATGGCCCCCCCCGCCTTACTCGGTCACGCCTACAAAATTTCAGCCCCATACATGCAAAACTGATGGAGATACGGGGGAATCTAGAGTCGCAAACTACTTTATTATATAAACTATATATATTTAATTTTCACGGACTACATTTTAAAACAATTATTCTTTGTACATTTTTAATACATTTTAAAGTCATGATTACATATATGTAAAGCACCTGACAGCAATCTTGATTAATCTGGTGCTATATAAATACCCTTATAATTATAACAGTACACAGTTGGACCATTTTTATAGCAAAATAATTTTTAAAGAAATATTTATTTTAACAAATTGACTGCCCAAGTGTTGCAATGAACCACATAAAATATTTGGATTGTGATTTGAGTATACGGTTAGCCTAATAGGCTACATAGCTCCTCCAGATACTATCTATATAAACCTGTCCATCCGTCTGCCTATTACCCTGCCCCTGTCGAATAGCAAGGTCGATGTTAGTAAACAGATAACAGTCAAATTACACTAAGAAATTGTGGTTCATTAAAGCACATCTGGGAAGTCAAAATGTTAAAATAGATGTGGTTTAAACTATGCAACATCAGTTTATGATAGACAAATGATCGGACTTTGTACATGTGTTGCTACTTAAAGATTTGTGGGTAAATGTAAATATCAATCTTATAACGAGCAGTACCAACCAGTGTTGCTAATTATAGCAATGACAGCAACATATAAACAACGGTTTTGTGAATTATCAATGTATGCAAATCCACAGTAAATGAAATTGTGATTTGTGAGTCTGTGCAAATAACATGCAAGACGTGTGCAATCTTTAAACAGGCCATAACAAATAACGGTCAGTACTGTCACTAAATCTTGTGTTATTAGCTTGTCTGAAATACCTGACGGTTCGATGTTCTCTGAATCTAAATGTTTTCATATAACCAACACTAACCAACCAGCACGTACCTTATGGTCATCTAAATGGTCGATGTCAATTTCAAACCCACTTAGTGCATCAACCAGAGATATTGTGATGTTCGTGTATAGGTCGTCACCTTTCCTTTCAAATACCCTGTGTCTGAAGCAGAATGATCATGATATATTTAATTAATTAATGTCTTAAATCAAAAATAAAATGAGAATGTATGGGGACTCCAAAAAACTCTGATGGGCTAAAAAATCATAAAAAATGACAGAAGATGTGACAAAAACAACTAGTTGGGTTTCCTGCATGTTGCAAGTACAAAACCCTCAGCAGACACGATACATATCTCATTGGTTAGGCAAATGTGAACTGATAGCAGAATTTTTATTGCTGTACATTTTGTGTTCACGCCATGGCAAAGGTTCCCAGACAAAACTTGCTGCATCAACATGCTAAGAACTTCAGTAACGACTTTTGCCACAAAATATTGTAATATATTGATACATATAAATAATAATCTGGTTCACTGCATCATCACCATTACCACAGCAGAGCATTTCAACCTACTTGAGTTGTTTGATGCGGAACCGTAAATCCCCCGGTTCCCCATCGATGTGTGGCTCTCCTGGAAGGAAGCAAAAACATGGTCAAAAATAACACCAGTTTATATCCATTGATAAAAATGCATAAATGTGGGTTGCTTTATGAATAAAAAATAACATCTTTACAAATAGTTCCAAACTTTACATGAGGAACTGCTCTGTGCTTACCCACTGCATGTTTTGTACAGAAATAAAAAGTATTCGATATATATATATATATATATATATATATATATATATATATATATATATACACTTTTTATTTCTGTACATACATATTGCTTTACAGTGTAAAAATCAGAAGAAGTAATGCTCACAAAATTGGAAGCCTCAACAATTGTCCCAATTAAGGGGGGATATGGCAGCTGGATAGGATTGTGTATTTATTTACATAGTGCAATTTTTATGCCCTAGCTATAGAGTGGGTCTTAATGAATAAAAAATATGGAAATATTTTGGCCAAACCCCTGGTTTCCATGGCAACAAACAAAATGGCAGCCATATTAATCAGTATGTTGTTTTAATGACATGATGCTCAGAAGCAAGATGACAAATTAATATTCTTGCAGTGGCATGATCAGTAATGAAAACTTCACAGCATTAACTTACATCAAATAATATATTCAGGCCAAGTTTTCGCCCAGTTTGTATTGCATGATTATTTCAACATATGTCAAATGATTAAAATGCGTGTTTGAAATGTTCAACTAGAAGAGACCACACACTAGAAGATTCATGACTAAAAAGGCATGCGTGAGACAAGTCATTCCTCAGTAGAGCGTGCTGTTAATTTGATCATATGTCTTTCACGCTGCTGTCACATATGCACCAAAGAGCCCACAGTGCGTCACATAATGTAGCTTCAAATTGTACATTGTACCTTCTGCAATGAAGGGATATTCCTGTCCGTCCCTCATTCCTGGCTCAATCTCAATTTCTAGTAACTTTTCCTCAGGCACCATTCTAGAAACAACACAGCATCATTGTTTACATACACAGCAATAGCAAATTACTACAAAACTAAATAATATTCATTAGTTCAATTTGCATTGCAGATGTCTGCACAATACAATACAAACTACATTCCAAGTGTGGTACAACAACGGACAGACAAAGGAGAATGATGGTCAAGTATGGAGAATTACACAAGGATGAAGGGACGTGCTGTAAGGCAGGAAACAGAACGACATAGAAAATGATAAGGGACCATTGTAGTGTTGATAATGAAGTTATGAACTTAGCCAAACAATGCAGGCTAGCCTAAACTAATGCACACAATGCATTGTGCAAACATAGCTCCTATTTGTTATACTATACTTTGCTTATTAAACTTAGTTTGTAAATATTCATGCTTCATAAAATACAGGTACAGCGTTTTTTTCTCAGTAATTACAAGTATCGAAATAAACCCAGATATGAAATTGTGGGAATTTTATTAGACTTCTTTCCAACATGTAGACCAACCTTAAACTCTGTCATTGTCTCATGACAACTGTGTTTTTTGCAAATTTAGACCCAAAGTTTAAAAAGACATAAAATATAGATGATTGACGTAAGAACTTTGATATTTTAAATGTTTGGTCAAACCTGCCTACTAGCTCAGCTTTAAAGAAAACAGATAACTACTGTCACCTGACCTGACATTTGGACAGTCGTCACAGACTTGTTGCTGCATCATCTGGAAGCGACCAGGGCCCAATTGTATTGTCTTCATTTCCTGTCTACAGTTGCACTTCCTCGTGCCCGTGGCTGGAGTTGCCACCGACTTGTAACGACATACCTGCCAACAACATCATACTTTCTATTTCTCGCAAACATATCAAGAAATATGAAGATTACTAGCCAAGATGCACAGCACTGCACAGGAGAAAAGACAGCCAGTGCAAGAGCTTATGATTCCTTGCACTGCCCAGTCATGGTTTGGTAGGGTGATGCCGGTTTCACAAAGCGTTCATACCATACAGCATTCATACCATACAACAGAACTTATGTGGACGCCTGAAGTAAATCATGTAACTCTGTACAATCATAGAAAATACGCATAACGTTGGTAGCAATTGTACATAGCTACAAACTATTGTTCTGAGTTACGTAGTCTACATCAAATGTCCACATAGGTTGGGGGAATTTTTTAAGTACATATTGACAGAGATATGAGGGAACAGACAGACACAGCCATAAACTACTTCATAGTAGATGTCAAAATGTTGCAGGGGATGTGTCACAAGCTAACAAAACAAGACTAAAGACAACCTTAAAATCACATGGTATAAAATCATGACTGAAACAAGTGAAACTAACGCCACCTTTGTCTAAACTTGCTCTGTTAACTTCATTCACCATTTTCAAATGCAAAGATTCACCACAAAGGTTTGTCCCAAGACAGATTGAAAATACATCGCTATACACTGATCAGTAACGGTTCATTTAGACAAATGTTCATCACCTATGATTTACCTATGCCTTTATTTAATATTTACCCTAGCGTTTATTTAATATTTACCTATGCCTTTATTTAATATTTACCCAAGCCTTTATTTAATATTTACCCAAGCCTTTATTTAATATTTACCCAAGCCTTTATTTAATATTTACCCAAGTCTTTATTTAATATTTACCTATGCCTTTATTTAATATTTACCCTAGCCTTTATTTAATATTTACCCTAGCCTTAATTTAATATTTACCCAAGCGTGCTAAAGTAGCACTTAGTAACTTACATCATTCAACACAGGTATTTGGATTATTCGTCCACAGATATTCCCATGCAATATATCAGACCCTTTCAAAGTTAGAACTAAACAAAATCAAACATACATAATTGTATAAGCAAATTTAATTAATGCATGATGCTTTGTCACATTGTTGCTACAATTTTAATTATGTACAATATTTACTGTTCTAAGAAATACTAGATCTGAATGACAGACTTGTGGCTAAACCAAGTTACCTTGATAGATAGGATGCTACTGTATTATCTAACTTTAATGGTGCCATCTGGCAAATAAATGAGACCGAGTGACAGCTAAAAACAGTGTAGTTTTCCAATAATGTATCCATACAGGTGACACAAATGGTGCTTACCTCAATAAAGTTGCCTGTATATAATTCTTCTAAACTGACTTCCAAGTCAATGACGACATCGCCCCCTTTTTGGGCCTCCCTCCGCTGTTCTCCTCCTCCGAACCCAAAGTCCCCAAAGAAACTGGAAAAAATAAACATTCCATGTAGACAGTCGATATTACAGTAACACACCATTTTGCTAACCCGAACACATGAAGAGCTCTTGAGGTAATTTACAACTCACTCGAGTGATTTAGCCAATCACAAATCAGGTTTGCTGTTGTTTAAATCCGCAGTACCTGGTATTTTATACATAATGTAATTTTTACTATTTTAAAGTTTTAAAACAATTTATATTACAGGTCTACAGGCAATGAAGCAGGCAGTTTGGAGGCCAAGAGATCGTACTTAACAGTTCTAATAGCAAAGTATCAGTAATTAATCATTATGTGATTATATGCAATTAATTTCTTTAATGATGCATTATTGCAAAAAGAAACTTCCATTACAACTAGAACAATATTGCACTAGTCTTGCCATTAAAACATTCCCTAATTAAGTTTTTTTTATTATACCACACCTTGAAAATGAGTCGAACGGGTCATGGAAAGAATTGCCCTGTTTCAGTCCCTCTTCGCCGTGCTTGTCGTATGTTGCCCGGTTCTCTTTATCAGACAGAATCTGCAACAGTCAAACATACAATGATATATTTAGGATGCAAATACACATTTGCAGAGTTTCTTTCAGTGGTCAGTGGCATGCTCTGGGTGTTGCTAGATAATCTTAAGGAAATGTTAAATCATTATTTATATACACTTGGTATGGTTTAAGTGTGCACAACGTTGGTTCTCCACATTTAAGGCTTTAATCACCTTGAGATGTGTTTCCCGTGGAAGAAAGTCTGGATAAGATAATGGACATTTTAGCAAATGCACTGCATAACACGACCACTGTAACACTGTGATCCCTCACTCGCATTTAAACCAGGCCTATCGTTGGGTTCTTCCCAATATACTGGCCCGTGGATGATAATGCCGACGGTAAACCTGCTTATGACAACGCTACTTCCAACACACTGTTTTGCAATCTCTTCCAATATTCAATGACACAAAAAATATGTTCACACATCTACACCAACCTCATATGCTGCTCCGAGATCACGGAACTTGTCCTCCGCTTCTGGGTCGTCTGGGTTTCTGTCAGGGTGGTGTTCTTTGGCCAACTTCCGATAGGCTTTCTTTATCTGATTGATCGTTGCTGACCTTGGAACGCCCAGGATCTTGTAGAAATCTCGTCTGCAGCGTTGGTTTCAAATGTTTACAAATACAGGCGACCAGAGTGCATCAAATTCACATACAGAATAATATTCAAGGTAATGATTTGGTAGGCCATGTCATGATGCAAATAACTAGTTCAGCCTGCATGATAACCATTCAATACCAATTTAATATTGCACCCCTGTATCGCATGGCACACATTTAACAAATGTTACTACAAATCTACAATTGTTATGTGATCTCCATCAAACCGTATTCAAACGCCACCGAACACTTCGTGAAACCAGTGGTTTCGTAATTTTTGTGACATGAATTTGTTATTGCCATTGGCATTGCCCTGCCAAAACTTGACTGGGCAATGCAAGGAGTCATACGCTCTAGCAGTGGCTGCCTTTTCTCCCATGGTACGATGGGCAACTCAGCTAGTTTAATATATTATGGTTGGGCATACTCATGTAAATAATAAACAGTTTCATTTCAGCAGAAATTTCAATGACAATACTGCAGTGGGCCTGGTCAGATAGGCTATTCATGACAATGCAAAGTTCACAATGCAAGCTTAGTTTACTAGCCGAGTTGTCCAGAGTTGCACAGGAGAAAAGGCCTGGTCAGATAGGCTATTCATGACAATGCAAAGTTCACAATGCAAGCTTAGTTTACTAGCCGAGTTGTCCAACGTTGCACAGGAGAAAAGGCAGCCACTGGAAGAGCTTCCACCACCACCCACGAATTCGTGCCCAACTGTCCATTTCATGAAGCGTTCGTTCCGTATGAAGGATGTTTACACTGATCATGACCCCATAACCACAAAGTACTTTATCGTATAAATGATATAGTGGCATGCAGCCATTAGAAACTGAAATGTGGAAACAGTTTTATAATTGGTCCAACTGTTTTGAGATATCATTATGATTTTTTTTTAAACATCAAATTCAATAACACTTTTTTGAATAATATATGGCATTCTTACTTGCAGTACTTAGCAATGAAAGTGGCACTAAATTTAGGGCATATTTGATTAAAACTGTGCTTAAAATTATATAACTTTGAAGCACCATTAATGAATGGAACCGGAACTCTTGAATTATTGTTAGATGATGAAGATCTGATCAATGATGGGCCTGTATATTAGCCGGAACGAGGCCGGAATGAGCCCGGAACGAGATTGAATTGCTAATAGCATGGATTGCGTGATCTATATAATGATTTCACTGGAATGTGTAGTTAGATAACGTAATAATGCAACTTTCCACCAAGTGGGAAATAATTACACGTACATTAAGATATGTTTTGGGCTCCCGGAACGATGACTTATTGACGATCGGCGGGTCGGCGGCCGTGTTTTGGTTGTTCAGCCTATTGAACATCACCACCTAGTGGGCGGCCTTACATTAGTGGGTTACTGTTCATACACCATCTACTGCAGTAATACTGGTAATCACTGATTGGGATGTGTACTGGTAATCACTGATTGGGATGTGTACTGGTATATGAAATAATTTATATCTAAATAAAATGGAGTAAATATGAAATGATACAGTTTAACTACACCCTTCTATACAACATCATTTTGTATATTACGTCTGACTATGTATTATAATTTACTTTATATATTTATTACAAGTAACTATATTACACTTCTTCTGTTAACCCTTTTTCCAATACACTATTGGTCAATAAAACTTTCATTCCACGTATTGAATATTGGTGTTATATTACATTATTATGTAATGCAATTATTTTTTAGAAAATTAAACATTAAATATTTTATTAAAACATTGTATGCTACATGGCACTGTTTTTAATTATTTAGTGTTACACAATGAACACTACAACTAAATGCTTTTTAGGAGCAGCCTTTTGTTGTTGTGCAATTTTTTAGTGAATTTAAAAGAATAAATTATGGAATAATTATTTATGTTAAATTCTGAACTTGATACACAATTTTATATAGGCCCTCTCTCATGTTGTGTACATAAGGCGCCCATGTAACTATGCACACTTGTTATTTATCGTTAAGGAAATCTACTTCACAACATGTTCTTTTTAAATGTGCTCTGTAATGGTCAGATTACTGAATCATTGTTTGACTTCTGAATCCACTTTCGCAAAATGTTCTTTGTAAATGTGCATACTAGTTTTTCATTTCTTACTTATTGTTTAATGGACACCTTGTTTATTCAGGGTTCAGTACCTACTGCAATTACAACTCAGGCAATCAACAGCATTGCATCTCACTCTGCAATGAGCTGCCTTATTTAGTGAATAGGGGTGTGAATCTAAAAGTAATTGCAATTATACTTTACTATGGAATCACTACCCAGCAAACACATAAAAAATTTTATAACATTTGATAAAAGTTATATTATATATACGAAAAAAATTTCAATAACATTTTGTAGATGCAAGTAAAATATTATGTAAAATTTCAGAAACATCATACAGATGTTTTTATGATAACGTAATTTTACATTTTTCAGTGATGTTTTTAAAACATCATTAAAACATTCCCAGCAAACACAATAATGTTTTAAAAGCATCAGAAAAATGTTTCCTCAAATGTCATAATAATGTTTTTGAAAATGCTATACTGATATCAAAATGTGTCATCTTTGAAAAACAATGTTGAACAATGTTTTATTAAAACATAATTATATATAACATCATAAAAACATTTTTGACAAAGGAACATAAACATCACAAAATGTAGATGGTTTCCCCTTTTCAAGAGCAGCAAAACCTCTGTATAACCAGTTTTATGTTCCATTGTGAATATCAATCATGCAAAAGTATTTCCGCTTTCTATTTCTGTTGGTGGAAACAAACCACTTAACCTCGATTTTTTGCTAGATTCCATTAATATCTTGAATAAAACAATAAATGAGGGCATGGAATTTGAAGGGAAAAGGTTTAATGTAAGTGTAACATGCATAATATGTGATGCCCAAGCAAGATCACATTTAAATTGTTTTTAATTTAAACTGGTAACTATGCAGTCATTAAATATTATTCAGGAAATGTCAAATAAACAAGGAAATTACTAAAATATAATAATGGCTATCGATGACCCCACACACCCATACTATCAATCAACCCCCCCCCAATGGAGCAACCATCACATCTCCTAAAGACAGGTTTATAAGTTAACAAAGGCCTAGATCACCATGAGTAACCCACTAATTAATGGAAGGCCGCCCACTAGGTGATGTTCAATAGACGGAACAGCCAAAACATGGCTGCCGATCGTCAATAAGTCATCGTTCCGGGAGCCCAAAACATCTTAATGTACGTGTAATTAATTCCCACTTGGTGGAAAGTTGCATTATTACGTTATCTAACTACACATTCCAGTGAAATCAGTATATAGATCACGCAATCCACGCTATTAGCAATTCAATCTCGTTCCGGGCTCATTCCGGCCTCGTTCCAGCTAATATACAGGCCCATCAATGAGGAAACAAGGATCTTGTGATCAGCTAAGCCTAAGCCTAGGCTAGGGCTAGGTCTAGGAAAGGTTAAAAACAATTACATTCACTGTTTGTCAATTAAATTTGGCACACTTGTTGATGTTTAGTCCTACAATTCAAATATATCAAAAACGTTAACATTTAACAAATTTGTATTGGCCTAATTTTAAGTAAAGTTAACTTTCGTATTTAAAATGTTATTGACAAGTCACTGCCACGGCACTGCCACTGGCACTGCCTGACAAGAAGCATGTCTAGCACCTTTTTACATGTTAAATAATGTTAAACATCGAGAAAAAAAATGTCATACTGTTAGGTCGAACATAATTTCAAATTACGCATTCAACAGTTATAGTATTCGATGTACTTGACTCCCGCCAGTGTCTATTTCAATACAATAACACTAGACCAACGTTTATACACCACCGCACGTGCAAGCCTCCCATTGGCTAATCCCAATTATCGCCAAGTCATTTTCACAGAAGCTGTTACCGACGGGCTTCCAGCAAACATACCAAGAAATGCTTCTCAGAATGTGAACATAACATGGTGACAAATTAACACAGAAAGATAAACAGTAATTACCCAGCGAGAACTTGAACTAGCACCAGGAAAACATTTGCGGCTAAAAACAGCCAGCCAATACGGGAAGCCATGTTTGTGTCAGATACCGCTACTTCCGCTATGGAGGCCAAACGAAATATAATTAGATTTACATGTAAGGGTTTGTCATAAGGTGCTTGACAGTTTAGACAAATTAAGTGGTCGCCCAGAGAGGACTCTCAGAACATTGATATTTTACACTGAATATTTACTTAGCGGACCCCCCCTTCCAAACATGTTTTAGACATCTGTCGAAAAGATACCCTTTTCAAGTTGAGCGGATTGAAATAATTTGTATACATGTATATGCAGCTTTGTGTGATGAGTTTGTAATGAGTTCCAGTGTCACTTTCTGTTTCATTGTTAATTGATTAAAAAACAGATGGCATAAATTATTCACCAAATTGCATGAATATACAGAATGTGAATCAATAAAATGTGTAGGCTCTACACAAAAATATTGTTGGACCGGGTCATCGATATAAGCTTTTATAAGCTTTTATGTGGTTTTTTTTGTAAATGTTTTATCATGACACTTACACTTTGTCAAGAACTGCTAAACACTTCAATTCACACTGCCATGGGGGACTAAATATACTACAGGAAACTGAAAACCATCCCTATATAGGTGTTTGTGTCACCCAATAAAATACCTCATTTGGAATAAACACATCCATCAGATTAGACCCTCGGCAAACCATAATACCCTTGCATTCGTTAGACGCAACCTGTACCCATGCCCTCAAAACAGTCAAACAACTGCCTACACATATCTAGTTCGTCCTGTTTGTCCGTATGAGATCCATGAACAAAAGTCCTTATTAAAAAATAGAAATAATGACATGATGGGCAGCATGCTTTTGTTACAATGACCACCATGGTAAACTGTAGTGTATACCATAGCATATCATGGTGTTTTACCATAGTTTACCATGGTGTACCTGTTTCAAAACACCATGATATACCATGGCATTTATCATGGTATATTTTTATAAGGAATATTACTTATAATCAATGTGACATTTCTTGTCGAATAAATCATTCCTTATTCGTGAATTATTATCAAGCACCCGCGCGAGAAACTAACATATAACGCGAGCTATCGTTTGGCCTTTTGGCTTTCGACGTCATGATTTTCTGCGTATGCTTGTAAATAACGATATGAAATTATTATGATCGGTGAATGCTTCGACATTATTTACATTTGATAACCTATTTGATGCTACTCACAACGTATGGTAGACATAAATCGTAAGTACAGCATTTCTTGTCATGATGGCCCAGGTAAACTGGCAATATGCCGGAGGGAGTGTATTTATTGTGAGCGATAATATGTCATTGTGCCGTTTTTACACTTGATCCGTTCTACTTAGTCTTAGACTTAGTTCGGTGTACTACAAGAAGCTTTATTTAACGTCGGTTTGTACTGTTTATTTTTGTGTAAGTTCATGTAATTTGGAAACCAGTATCACCTAGTCGAGTCGAGCGCGATGAATGCGTTATTTAACTGTGTTATTTTATAAATATAAAATGTATGTTTTTGTTGTTAATTCTTATTAGCTAATAGTATACTGGCACTGCTCGAACAGACTTCTCAGTGACAGTGTGTGAACTGTACTCTAGCCTATATACCCTCTTCCACTGCCTCTCCAGCTGTCCCTTCTCTCTGTCCACCTTTGTCTTTTCTGACAAGCCTCTTCGACTTTAATCTCACTTTACACTTATCCGACTCTTGATTGCCTTCATGTATTCACCGAAAAGAGAGTCTGGCAGCAGAGGCATCAATATAATCAATATTGATAAGTTGTGTCAATATAATAAAAGTTTAAAGTTAATTCATATTGTATCGTGTAAACCGATAAAAGTTCACTCTTATTTTATGAATTAGCCAAATGCCCAGATGACATCATAATAACACAATTAGAATCTGGGTTCATACATAATTTCCATCACAATCAGGGCACGAAATAAGCGGTATCGCATCGCATTTCTACCGGTACCCAGTCTTTCCGAAAACAGAACGACGCTACTAACGCACATAAAACACCTGCAATGATGTCTGCGAGTTCAAAACGTAGCATCCCATATACGTTGTACAGTGTACACCATTAGAAATCATAGGCGTTTGCAGTCGCAACAATAAATTTTACGATGATCAGTGCTCCTCATTAAGCATCAAGGTAACTGCAGCCAGAGTCTGTGTAATCTGTTGCAAAATCTACGGGTGCTCACTACAACTGTTTACCATAGAAATTGACCCCTGAATCCAATCCCAGGCCAATTTGTTTATATGGTAATTATCATCTAGCTAGTAGGGGTGGTGGCATGAAAGGCGAGAAAACATAGGGGATAACCCCAGCACTTGTTGGGTTGACACCGCAATAAATAAATGGCTGCAATTGTTCATGGCGTATAGACTAGCTATAATTGCAGAGCGGGAGACAACTTGGTCTTAGAAGAAATCGTGTTTTCCAGTGCGCATTTTGAATATTCCACGCAACATTTTAACATATGTTGCCGCTGGATGTGTTTTCTGAAGAAAAAAGTATAAATTATTATTTTATTTGTAACATATGCCAACCCTCCCAATTTCGGCGGAAGGCTCCCTATTTCACATTCAACTCACGATATGCGCTTTTATGGCATCAAAACCTCCCAATAACAACGCATTTTCAACATATAAAATCCCATTAATTAAAAAAGCGTCACAACGTAGTTTTATGCCACCACCAACCGAGTGTATTGCTCTAGTTATTAGTGCCTGGGAACAGCGAGCTGTCCCAATTCCCAAACTATTTGCATTACGGTCGTCGTCAACATTGTAACCACATCAAAGCCAAGGCAACGTCGACCACACGCATGAATGTATAAAAGTGCAAAATCATGAAATGGTGTTGTTTTCATAACTCCCCAAATCAAAAGTAATCTGCTATACAAAAATGCTATGCAAGATTCGTGTTTGCTATGCAAAACTCATTTTGCATAGCAACAATTGCTATGCAATTTTTTAGATTTATTTCGTGCCCTGACAATGAACATAGGTGATGTTGTGTGCGACAAACGGTATCGCCACAGCGCGGAGCCTGGATAATCGAGGCTACTTCGACTTCAGACAGTTCTCAAATCCTAAATTGCAGTCTGCCCCATCTCTACCTTCCTTGCATTTTGAGGGTTTCAGCTCCCTACTTTAAATAGTAGGGTTCAGTTTCATATATTAATTTGGTTTCGCATTAATTATTCATATGAGCCTTCCCTAGCTTTATTTAATTCTGCATCGCATCACTTAAAATACATGTTAATTATTTTATGTAAAGTTCTGTATCTTACACAAAATTGTCCCATATTATTAGCAATACACCACTGCCAACTATATTAGGACATTTTTTGTCATAGAGCACTACTCAACCCCACATCACTGTTAGTATCAAGAGAACAGGTCAGGCCAGGATATCTGTATTCTAACCAATGATTAGCTGGACCTGGTTATTTAAGGTTTTTTAGCATTTGCTTTAACATTTCACACTTTCATAGCCACTTGTTTTCTGAAATGTCTGGATTTGACTTGTCTAGGCGATGGCTGCCAGTACTGCCGCTGCAGCCAGTGAGATGACCGTGGACGTAGAGGACACTGATAACCCAACCGTTCCGCCCAGTGACCCACCCACTCATAATGATGTCACATCCACAGGTAACTGTGTCTAAGGAATTCATTTTGTGTTGGTAATGGCTGTGGATGTAGTCCTAGTAATTGACCAATTTACCAATAGTCAATAGTGCTACCGGGTACTAGCAATTTTGTAGCCATATGATCTTATTTTGTCTACTCAGTGGTATATATATATACATACATAGATACATACATACATACATGCAGTATATTAAGTGTAATTAGTGTACACCACTTTTTTTAATCATCAATATCCATAATTATTGTAATTTAAGTAAATTAGTGTACACCACTTTTTTTAATCATCAATATCCATAATTATTGTAATTTGACTAGTGTGGAACAACTGAAAAGTGTCACCATCTGGTGTTAAACAGTTGGCACCACTTTTCAGTTGTTATACACTAGTCACCAAATGACACCACTAGTGTTAAACAGTTACCTTATTGTCTAGAGAGAGAAATGTTGGTGTACACTTATGCGGCTTATAAGAACAGATTTGTAAAAAAATTTCCATAGCCCAATTTTATATATAGAAATGAATCGCGATGTTTACAACTGTTGAGCGTCATAATCCATAATTTTAAGATTCAACCCACCCCCAAATAAAAAAATAAAAAATTGCTTGAAAAATGTCGGATTTATAAAATACAGTGCTTGAAAATGGTGACAGTTTTAGTTATGTGCATGCCAGGTGTTCATTTAAACCTTAATTTTGGGTTATTCATACTGGATTTATACTAGGGTGTTGTGAGGGTTTTGGCTCGTAACCAAATGGGCAAAGGTAGAGGAGTGACCAATGCTGTTCTCTATGGAGAATTTGTTGAAGTCTCATTTACATTTTATTAGTTTCACATAGCAACCATGAATGACAAATTCGCATAGTCTCAACGGTGTCCTCTGTGGGCATATATTTTACTCTGCCTTTGCTAACTTGTCTCACTCTACAGAGATACAACCATGCCTGTAGTCTCTCAGTAGTAAGTTGAATTGTCAGCCATGGTATCAGTTAGAAACCCATTCTACTTTTGTCCATGTAGCACCCCCAACCAGCACCATATCTGAGGCTGTTCCATCAACCGCCAAGTCTCCCACTGTCACAACTGCTGCTGCTACAATTACCGCTGTCACTTCCCACCACACACCAACCACGGCCCCGATGTCGGCTAGTTCCATGTCGATGCGACGCAGTTCTACGCGCTCCATAAAGCGCAAGAAGTTTGACGATGAGCTCGTTGAAAGCAGCCTTGTGAAATCTGAAAGGGGTCGTCTCAAAGGCCCGCTGGAGTTGAAGTCAGCCCCCGATGCTGCAGTGGAGCTGACGGCAGCACAATCTGTACCAGAGAGAAAAAAGGCAGGTGTCCGAAAATTATTTAACCTTATAAAATAGTTGTTGAATAAATAAATAGGGAAGAGAAACTTACTCTTGAGTGCCAAATACGCGTCCCTACATGCGTATTTATTTGATGAAAAATGCCACCCTATACATACCTTATTTGGCACTATATGGTTATTAGATTTAGACATCTGTGCCAGTCTGTATTCTCTGATAATCATAGCTAATTCTGCAGCTGGAGTGGCTCCCTCTGATGGCCAAAGTTGTCATCCATTCAAATGACAGTAGTGAATTTAGTTGGAATCCGTGCTTCCAAGGATTTTGATCCCGAAGCGTTAGATCGTCAGATTTCTATGGTTAGGTGAATAGGTTGGAATCCTTAGTTCTCAGGAGCTCAACATGGTATATTATTAGTTAAAACACTATTGTCACTGCATAAATGGTCGTCATGCGCAGCGCCTCAAACCAGTCGTAACCAGCTGGCGGTGGTTTCCCCTGAAACAGGCTTGCGTGTTCAATTCAATAAAACTTTAATGTCCATTTAAAAACTTAAAATTCCCTCTTTTTTCGCAGATATAAAATAAAACGCGGTTACTAAGTCTGTGGTAACACAATGCGAATATGCACAAAGTTTATGCATATTTGGCAGGAAAAAACTCAATCACGCCTTCACATCGAGTGAAAAAATTTTGCTTCGGCTCTAAAAAGACAAATATGCTAGTGACTTTTTCGCACTATACTATTATTTGTTTTGAACAATTTACCCTCCTATGCTGTTATTCGGCACTACACTGTCATTAAATTTTACCGATTTGCCACCATATGCTGTTATTTGGCCTATACGATTATTTGGCACTCAAGACTACCATTTTAATATAAACTTTTATGGGATTCCAAGTTGTGAAATTAATAATAAGTAATTTAAAGTAGGACGTTCTGAGAAAAAATCTATCTTCATAGCATTTATATTATATGCATTGTTAAAATAACGAGTACAGATGTTGAGAAACAGATAACACTATGGCGATTAATGTGAAACAACGAAACAGTTGTAAGTAAACGTGGCAACTAATTATTTTGCTGGTTCTTGGTTTGATTACATTTGGGAAATATGTACATCACAATTCCCCCATAATTGTCATCTTTTATTGTGTGGTTTTTTGGTGTTTTAATGCAGCATATTATGATTGGTGATTTTGGGAATACTAAATATTAGCATCTATTTCTAAATGTAGCTCTGACTATATATTTTTTGCATTTTTATTGTTGAATTTTAAAGATTTTTGTGTTGTTAAATTTATGACATATTTATGATGTTGAAGTAGCAACAGCTTTTGTTTTGTCTTGTTGCAACACACACAGGATTGACAGTTGACTGTACTTAAAGTTGGATAATGTATTTATTTTATTTTTATGATTCACAGTCCTCAAAATCGTCCAAGTCAGCAAGCAAAAGAACTAAGAAATCAAAGGTAAGTTGTTGCATTTAGGAATCCTTGTTGAGATGGATTTATTAATTTATGCATACAAGTTTTCTGTTGTGGTCTCTAATTAATAGTTGTAATAATTTACAAATTACTTATGTTAAATTTGCTTGTCTGTAATGCAATTTATCTGAATGCAAACAAAATATTGTGATAAATTTAATTTTTGTCTGCTGAATTCTGTTATGATGTAGCTACACCAAACATATTCAGTAGGAATCGATAATATAATTGTATAAAGGCGATTTTAAATATAAAGCAGACTCTCTGCAGTGCATTTGTACACATATCTGTTGAGACCTTTAACATTGCATATCAATTTTGAGATTGCCTGACTCTCTTTTGAGCACAGATTTCCAATGATTATGGCGTGATTGACGTTTTCATATTGTATTATTGTATATGTATTTGTATCATCATGATGGTGTGTAGGCCCCAGCAGCTGCGTCAACAAAGGACCTGGGGCGGTGGAAGGCACAGGACGATCTCGCACTCATTACTGCTGTACAACAGGTGAATGGAAACGTCAGCAGATGCAATATATATATATATATATATATATATATATATATATATATATATATATATATATATATATATTCACAAACATTGACCATGTTTGTTTTAGCTTAGTGTTCGTATGACTGCACACATTCTATGAACTAGTTTACGACATGTTTCATCACATTCTCGGCCGTGTTGTCCCCGCATACCCCCTGCGTATCATTTTTATTCCCAACAACACTTAACTGTCCCAAGTAGTGACCCGTGTTGCAGAAAATGGGGATGTAATAAAACTGACAGAAAACCTAATCTGAACTCTTGACTCTAAACTTCCTAAAGTCTAATTTTGGAGTGAACTTTTTGTAATCACAGATGCACATGTGTGTGCATGTAGATTTACCTAAATATAGTAGTGGTCATATTTCTTTTAATATCTTAAAATTGTCAGGATTTTATGTTAAAAGCATAGTTCAGAATCAGTCAGCTATTAGTGGGATGACGTAGCACAGTGGTAGACTCTCAACTGAAACGTTCAAATCCACATGGTGCCTTTCAAAGCTTGGCTAATTTCATTCAGTTCCAGTTGCCTTAGTTCAATCAGCTGTATAAATGATTACCTTACAGTTGACAGTGATGGGATTCCAGTGATGGACTTAAGAAGGAACAGCTTTTGTGCAGAGATTGCAGTGCGACTGAATGCGACTACACAAAAGCTGTTCCTTCTTAAGTCAATAAGGTGGGAAGTTGGTCCTACAAATTGGTGAGAGGTTGTCCTCAAAAATAGGTGGGAGGTGGGAAGTGAGATTGGTAGGAGGTGGAAGGTGGTGGAAAGTGGGAGGTGGCCCCCCAAAACAGGAGGGAGATTGGAAGTTGAGACCCCTGCCACACCTACTTTCTTCAGTAGAAGTTGAAATGGTGAACAATGGTCTGCTATGGGAAAGTGTGAGTGTGAAGCATCCTGGGCAGCCATTGTTGGAGGAATACAATAATAATTGAACACTTTGCTTTGTTAGTGGTGCAACAGCTTTTATTGTGTGTGTGCTGCAGCAAATATATGTTGAGCTTGTCTGTTTCCCGCAGACATGTGACCTGACAGCTGTATTCCTGGGGGTGAAGTTCTCCTGCAAATTCACCCTGAAGGAGATCCAAGAGCGTTGGTATGCCCTTCTCTATGACCCTGTACTTTCCAAGTAAGTCACTGGTTTATTTTTAATTGGATTAGTACCGTTAATATAACAGAAAGCCTTTGTCAGCATCTTAGGATTTGTACTGTGTTCAGTGTTGTCTCAGTGTAAGTAATTAACATAAACATATGTTTATTTTTATGTGTCAGTGCAATATATCTATAAGCTTAAAGTATGCAAGTTAATTTAAATTAAATTAACGTTTCAGTTATGAGACAGCTAGACCCATGATATGAGTTTGTATGTTTTTTATTGACTTGTAAAAATTGAAAATCGATTATTAGAAATATAAAATGCAGCAAATATTGATTAGAGTTGCTAGCAGAAGAGCAGCAACTTATTTATATAGAAAATATGCAATGAAGCAGTAGTCCATTATGACAAGCATCTGTGATGCGCCACGCCAAAACCAGGTGCTTCTCGCTAAATTTTGTTCGGCGCAGGAGCCTAAAATGCATGGTGCCCGTTCGAATTGTCGAAAATCGGTTAACGACGGAATCGAACAACGAAATTATCCAGCTTTCCATAAATCCATTTATATAAGCTGAAAGATTGTTCAAACTAGTAATATTTAGCACTTTATTGAGGCCCCTGATCAACGTCGCGGTTGAGAAGTCTGAAACAAAGCCATGTTTACGCGCTTTTGATCGACTGTCTTCGGCTAAACTTACAAGTGGGAAACCCCACATGTTATACATGGCTGGATAGCTTATGGCGTCAACTACACGTGTGATTGGGAATCTCTTACTCTAGACCAATAGAACAGCTCTATTATACATACTTTATCCAGCAACAAAGTGCTGTTGTTGCTATGGAAGTTGCGAAAGCGGTCGCTGATTGGTGAAAGCGTAGCGCGCATAGTCATGGCTTGTTTACACATTCCTTTCGTCTTTGTTCGCCAGTTTCGCCTGCTGTTTTCGTCTTGATTCGTTAATTAATTGCACTATGGCATCGAAAGAAGATTATTTAGCTACCGAGTTGGATCGTGCGGGGGTGCAATCTCGAGGACAGCAATTTAGCTGCAGTGATTGAAGATTACTTGAAGGCCGCGTCGAGCCCGTGAAAATCGCCTCGGCAGGGGCAGGGAAGACAACATTGAGCCTGCACTGGTTGGCTCAGCCTGAGCGCCAAGCGAGCGGACTTTCAAGGTGGGAAACTGACATTGTGTAGTGTTATTATATATGTAATGTGTAAATAATGTTTCATTTTAAGATATTTCAGGGATTTACTTTAGGGGTTCGTCACCCAGTGCTCGCGGTAGTCTCCGGGAATACCAAACCTGGTAGTAAATGAGGTGGCATTCAATAAATAATAGGTTTTTCCACTTTATACTTCTGCATTTAATTTATACACACCTACTGGAGGAACATACAAAATTTCATTCCATTTGGAGCATTATAAGTGCATGGTTGCTATGGGAGAAGCAATTTTTCAATGCAGTTTTTAAAGCTGATTTTCTCAAAACTATTATTCCAAGAACGTGTACACTAAAAGTGTAATATCTTGGCCCATGAGTAAGGTACACTCTTCATGTTGGTGTCATTTTAAAGCTGTGTATCTCCTCTATTTGAATCTGTAATAAAATGGTTTTGTAAAATTGTCGAGAAAAGCCTGGTTTTGGCGTGTGGCATCACAGATTCTCTTTTCTTAGATACTTACAAAATATGCAATGAAGCAGTAGTCCATTATGACAAGCATCTCTTTTCTTAGATACTTACAAAATATGCAATGAAGCAGTAGTCCATTATGACAAGCATCTCTTTTCTTAGATACTTACAAAATATGCAATGAAGCAGTAGTCCATTATGACAAGCATCTCTTTTCTTAGATACTTACAAAATATGCAATGAAGCAGTAGTTCATTATGACAAGCATCTCTTTTCTTAGATACTTACAAAATATGCAGTGAAGCAGTAGTCCTTTATGACAAGCATCTCTTTTCTTAGATACTTACAAAATATGCAATGAAGCAGTAGTCCATTATGACAAGCATCTCTTTTCTTAGATACTTACAAAATATACAATACGTTTTTATTTTCTGTGGCTTCCCAGAAAAGCTGTTGCTACAACAATTCAGTAGTATCACAATGTTCTAATGTACAATATCAGTTCCAGGGCTGGGTCCAATTACACAAAATTATATCAATTACAATTACATTAATTTTTTTATTTCAATTACAATTACAGTCAAAATTTTCCAAATCAATTACAATTACACTGTTTCAATTACAATTACATTATGCGGAACCAAATATATTCAGCATTTGTTAATTATGTATTTGTTCAGTTTTGCTGAATTTCAATATTTTGTACACAATTGATAAACAGATATAACGGTAATGTTTGTACATTTTGTTGAATTGTGACTTTGAATTATACTAAATAAAAAGATAGCCGTTTAAAACATATTTTTATTATATAAAAATACAATGCAATATCCAGACATAATCCTACAGGACATATTCCAATGCAGACTGAGACATTTATCAGTGTGCATTTCTTACATTTTTCTTCGGAAAATACTAATAATAGGGTTTGATGTGTTTACTTTGAGGTTGTAGCTCCTGCTCTAAGCTGACATTCTTAATTGGTCTGCCCTTTGCTTTGTGTGAGTTGGGAATGGGGAGAGAGGCCATATAAACGGTCCTTGCCACCTGACCTGTCTCCATTCCACCACAACACAAGGGGTGTAATATCAGGCTACAAGTATTTCCATGTTGTTTGAATACCAGCTTAGCCTTTGTCTGACAATGTCTGTGCATTGTTTATTGCTTCCTGACTGTTACCAACTTATTGAAAAGGCTAATCGCTAAGGCTACCCAACACTAGCACCATGGACCAGTACCCACTAGACAGTGAATACTGTGACTTAAATATAAATATATAAGCAGGTGTTATTATTAGTCTTGATTTTCAACTCATGTGAGACTTAAATTATATTTTTATTGACAATTCGTTCAGGTAGTTTATGATATGAAACGTACTGTAATTGATTGTAATTGAAATAAATTTTTAATTATACAAAATATAACAATTACAATTACAGCAAAATTTCGAAACCATAATCAATTACAATTACACAATTTTGCTCTAATCAATTACAATTACAGTTACATAATTGGACCCAGCCCTGATCAGTTCTGAATTTAGCACATCGATATCAGTTCATCACATTTCTATTTGGTTTAAGCTTTGGTGTGACTGTCTAGATGTAATAATAAATAATAATAATACGCTGATTTATGTAGCACAGTTTCTTTGAAAGCTCAGTGCACTTTACATAAAGATGCATACAAAGCTGTGTTAAGGCTAGTAAAATTACGTAATTATAAAGTCAGACTGATTAAATATATATTTGTTTTAATGTAATTAAAGGTTAGAAGTAAAACATAACTCAAGCGTCATGAATTGTCAACGCAAAATTTTTATTCGGTTATTGATTGCTTGAATAATCTGTAAGTAGGGATATTTGAAAACATCTTTTATAACTGATGACCACTTTGAAATGCAACATGGGTGCAGCTGTTTTTAATTGTTGTGTTGTAGATTGGCCATGCAAGCCATTAAACATCTTCATCCAGATGTGGTGGCCTCTGTCCACGCCCGTGCCCTCTTCAGCAAACAGGAGGAGACTGTCTTAGGCAAAGTGACATCAGTAAGAACTGGGTTGATTTCTTCAATATTCTTGTGCGATGTCCTCTAAACAAATCCTTAAAAAAAATTCAGTAAAAGCTTATTACTTTCTGTTAATGAAATTGTTTTTATTGTAGTCACAATTTGGTTGATTTAGTCTATTTTCTTGCACGATGCTCACTAAACAAATCCTTCACATTTTTAAGTGAAGAGCTTATTACTTTCTGTTATTGAACTTGTTTTTATTATTAGCCACAAGTTGGTTGATTTAATTAATTTTTTTGCATGATATCCACTAAACAAATCAGTTTTTTTACGTATTGTGTATCCAGTGAGTGTTAATAATTTTTTTTAATGAAGGTAGGTAGGTAAGGTAAAGTCATCCCCCAGGCATTACGCCTTAGGAAGCCATGAAGGCTTATATGGCCAGTGCTTAAACCTGGTTTCTGTAGTGCGAAGCAACTTAGAGTGCAGTTATCCTGACTCTCCTGGACGGGACACTAGTCCATCGCAGGTACCTTCCAAACAGTGTTTGTACTCATTTGCAGCTGAGTAGACTGAGGCAAAGTAGGGTAAACGAAATTGCCTAAGCTTCGAAAACGAACCGTGCCCAGTGTGGATCTTGAACTCACAACCCTCGAATTTAGAGTCCAACACCTTAACCACTAGGCCACGGATGCCCAAAACTGTTTTATTATTAATTTTAGTTGCAAGTCTTGTTAACAGTCAATTTTCTCTTGAAATGCACTTTCTTTTTCTTGAGCTGTCATCCAACTTCAAGTATCCATTCATGCATACAGTGTTACCCAATGTCAGTTTTGGTTATGATACTGAGTTACTCCATGTATTAATTGTACATTTCTCCACAGACAAGCCAACCGACGGTAGACACATTCCAAGAACTGCTACTCAAGAATCCAACAGTGTTTTACCCTGGGAGGAGAGCAAAGATTCTATATAACCACTGGTTGTTGATGAAACAGTATCATCTACTTCCGGACCAGACTGGTGAGTCAACATATTCCACATTACAGCTGTGTCATGCAAGAATTTCTCTCAGTTTGTACTAGTCGCCCGTCCACCTCACAGTATCATCTACTTCCGGACCAGACTGGTGAGTCAACATATTCCACATTACTTCTGTGTCATGCAAGAATTTCTCTCAGTTTGCACTAGTCGCCCGTCCTCCTCACAGTAGCATCCAACCCCCTCTTCAACACTAGTTTTTCCACATGTATTAATACAAATTCCACATGTATTAATACAATAATATAATAACCTGTTAAGGGTGGTATTCAATAGAGACCACCCGGAATAACCTGTGGTGCGTAATATAACACATATTAAAAGCTGAAATCGTGGAATTTTTGACAGAAGTACAGCACATAATTCATGTGAATCTTTTGCCATGTGATGAACAATCGCGTATTTATGCCAATGCGTGCTCTGTCGCGTTTGAAGTTATTCAAACATCAGATCAGCCAATTTTTTTTCTGATGCTAGCATTGTGATTTCTGTTTAACATCAGTAAGAGTTATTGTTGGTACGACATATTCTTTGCTGAAACTAATTATTTCAGACTCTGATTTGAAGTACAAGTTGTACTACCATTGACAATCGATCCCGCGATGTATTGCATTTTATACACTGATGCCATCTAGCGATAAAAAATATGACATTCCGGATAACGACTATTACCAAACACCAATTTGCAGATTTTTCTTACTGTATTATGTCATCACTTTGTGTGTACCACGCCAACCAAAGAGCAGTCATTTTGTTGTTATTAGTGGAGGAGGGAGAGGTACATTTTGTTTTTGTACATTTCAGCAGTGAAATTTAATTTAGGTCATACATATAAAATTGGATGTAATCCAATGTAAAGATAAAGATATGTTGTTGTGCATTATCCATTCTTTGGGACTGCTCAAGGCTCTTTACATTTCACCCCCCGGCAGGCCTGTTCAATCCAACACCACCTCAACGTCTCTGGGAAGCATTCAGCCATGCTGCAATTACTGCAATTATCCACCTCTGTATGTAGCCAGGTGCTCATTTATACAGCTGAGTGAACTGGCACACCATGTAGCACACCATGTAGCACACCATGTAGCACACCATGTAACACACCCAGTAGCACACTGTGTAGCACACCGTGTAGCACACTGTGTAGCACACCGTGTAGCACACCATGTAGCACACCATGTGGCACACCGTGTGGCACACCATGTAGCACACCATGTAGCACACCATGTAGCACACCATGTTGCACACCATGTAGCACACCGTGTAGCACACCATGTAGCACACCATGTAGCACACCATGTAGCACACCATGTGGCACACCGTGTAGCACACCGTGTAGCACACCATGTGGGACACCATGTGGCACACCGTGTGGCACACCATGTAGCACACCATGTAGCACACCATGTGGCACACCATGTGGCACACCATGTGGCACACCATGTGGCACACCATGTAGCACACTATGCTGGTTTTACATTTTCCGTCTCCAGTCATTGTGAAAAAGCACTGCAAGTCTCCACCGCTACAACTGCTACATGTCCTCATATAACAATTACAGCAACACAGACTCCAGTTTTAGATCAGAAGCCCAGTATGTTACTAAATACAACAAATTGTTCAGTAATTTATATCTCCAATTAGTGTGTCAGTTTCATTTAGATTTTACTGTTTTATTTATCATTTCTGTTGAATCTTGTCTCACAGTTCAACCAATGCCAAAAGGTGATCACATCCTGAACTTCTCGGATGCTGAAGATATGATGAATGATGATGAGCTGAAGTAAGTTTTCTTTGTCCCAAAGGCATAACAAAAATGTAATAACTGTTAATATGTACCTTTGTTCTAGTAACCCATTTATTCTACATATTGGTTTTTAGTTTACTTAAAATATTTTCTAACCAAAAATGTACACATAACTTAAGCAATTGCATTTTTTGTACCTTATTCCAGCTTATGTTTTCCAAGGAAATAAATTATTAGAAAACCAAAAAGAAATAACTTCCAAGTTCCAACCCATAGACACCATTAATTCCAAGACGAAGTAGCCGTGGAAAAATAGTGAGTGCAGAAAATCAGAGGATAAATTTAGAGTGACAGAACATTTCAGCAATGTATAGCTGAGCAAATGGAAAAACCCAGGAGCTAGTACTGATAGTTGTAGTACTATTGGTGAATGACTAAAGCCAGAAAGAATAGGAACGCAATCACAGCAAGAGAAAGAAAGGGGGAAATGTACTATAATGAGTACTAGTCAACAAGTCCTAACAAGCATTGAGTTTCTCTGTATTACTAATGACCAATGTGATGGATACAGTCCTACTTGGACAATAAGGGACTGGGAGATTCCTGTCAGATATTTGTCCATCGCATACTGTCAATAGCACTCAAGTCATTCAGCGCTATTATAAACACCGTCGTGTTTGTGGTGCCCTCTGGCATGTGGGAGTGCAAAGAAAAAATGTGTATCAAGCACAGTTGTATTCATTCTGGACATGGTATGCATTATTGACAATAGTTATAGACAAAAGTTATTTACATCAATCAAATACTACATTAGATAACTTTAATACTAAAATCTGCCATGTTTTGCACATTTATTATACTGCAATATTTTAGACTCAGCTAAGATAAATGGAATGTTAATATATATCTCATAAGTGTTGTCCTGGCTATAACGCATTTATGTTAGCCGCACACGCACGCACGCACACACGCACACACATACACACACATGGTGCGTGGAGCGCTTCTGGTGAATTAATCGGGAACCTGGTTAAAATGTATCTAGTCTAGCGCCACATGGTGCCACTTATATGTACATTCACAGTTTTAGTAATATTTGGAGGTAAAATCAGGTCCTGTGAAAAATCAACAGGTCCTGTAAGCTATTCAGTTCACAGGACCTGATGTCCGGTGACGCTTGGAGACCTTTTGCATAGACTGTTTATGTACCATGTTATCAAAACAAAACAGTCTGTCATGTGTACAATTTGTATACTGCATTTTATTCAGTATTGATCATGCATTGGAAATAAATGTTTCAAAACTGTTTGTTTTTGAAAACTGTTTGTTTTTAATGTTTTTATTTGTTGTTGATGTCGTTCATACATTCTATCTTCATAGTTTTTACTTTTTATCATCAAACTATTGATTAGCAAGTGGGCCACCTAAGAAACTGTCGGGCTACTTCACTTTGCAAGGTTGGTAGCCCGACTGGCTACCTTCCATGAGTTGCTCAATCTCACCCCTGCTTACTGTTTTGCAGAGAACCCCGGGACACTACAACTGACCACGGTAAGATCATGTTTTCTGTCTTTTATGCCAGTTTATTCCATCTCTGCTTTGATGACAAAACATTTCCGTGATACAGAGGACTATGAAAATCAATTCTCATAAGTGTAATCCTGATAAACTATACATCTTGTGACAGCTGCTGTGTTCAGTTCGATGCAAACTGGTAACACGTGTTGTCTTATTGCTAGCCATATTACTCATCTGTCTTAGACGCGTTTCATAACGAACGAACGAATACGGCCTACTACAAATTTAATTAAGGCAACATCTGTTGGGCTTTTTTTTATACTTTTTGTTATTGTTGCCGTCCTTTTTGTCAAATGAGTCTGGCATCACAAAGGCCGTAGTGACACAATAGAGTATTTATACTTACAGCATAGTTTAGTGACCAGTTGCGTATTTCGGATCTCGGAAAAGGGGGTCAAAGAGTGTGGGGCAGATAGTGTGAGGCCAAAGAGCAGGGGTGCAAATAGTTGGGGGCCGAAGAGGAGGGGGGGCAAAGAGAGGATTTTTTCCATGTTACCAAGTAGTGACACAACAGGTAATTCATGGGAAAACCCATATCCCAAAGCCAAATGGGGACGTGGCCCGACGTCCACTCAAAGTATGCCAATGTTAGTGACATTAAGTAATGTCTGTTTGAACAGAGTTGACAGTCGCAGACCGGAGACAGAAGCGCGAGGTGCGACACCTTGAGCAGGAGCTGCCCAAGTGGCAGGTGCTTGTTGACAGTGTCACAGGTAAACATACGTCTGTCAGCTCCTATAGAAACGTAGACACAGGACGCACCACGTCGGAACAGAACGGGTTGGATACATATTAGTATAATTACACGCCTAGTGCAGTAATAGAGTGTGTGTCATGTATCACGTGTGTACTAAAATACTGCTGTGTTAAAACTATTGTGGAATGTTGTAGTAAAAATGTATTCTTTACCAATATCACTTAGTAGTTATTATGTAGTAGTTTTGTATTGCAATATTGTTCGCTTATTGTTATATTTGTTGTTTTGCAATATTGCTTCGATCAAACGACATTCTAAGCGAAGAGCCATGATTGTTGTTGCTGCAGCTGTCACGTCTTCTTTGTTTCAGGCATTAATCCTCCAGATTTCGATAATCAAACACTAGCCGTACTGCGTGGTCGACTCGTGCGGTACCTCATGAGGTCGAGAGAGGTGGGCTGGATACCTTTCTGTAACGTTGCATCAGTGATTAGGCTACACTGTCCCTTATCTTAGACACAAACACTCCCGCACCCACAAACACTCACAGATGCGCACGCGCGCACGCACTAACTGCCCACCACAGACGCGCGCGCGCGCTCACACACAAACACTTAATATTAGTTTTGTGCATTGCCAAAATAACATTTTCGAGCAGAGGTATAAAATTGTACGTGGTTATGTCATTATAAAATAATTATAAAGTTTGAAGTGAAATTACGTCCACAATATTTTTGAAACTGGCACGGGACAGACATTCGCATTTATCGTCCACGCTGTCAGCAACCGTCGACGATGCGCTGAATGGAACATGCATTGTCTTCTCCGTTAGATAACACTGGGCCGCGCGACGAAGGACAACCAGATCGACGTCGACCTATCGCTGGAGGGTCCGGCGTGGAAGGTGTCGCGGCGCCAGGGCATCATCAAGCTCCGTAACAGCGGAGACTTCTACATCGCCAACGAGGGCAAGCGGCCGATCTACGTCGACGGGAAGCCGGTGCTCACGGCCAACAAACAGAAGCTCATCAACAACTCGGTCGTCGAAGTACGTAGAGGGTGTGTCCTGTGTGTGTATGGGTGCGGTGCATAGCGCTCCGATGATGACTTCGCGGTCGAGGTATCATGCGTAGCGCGACGAAGCGATGATGATTTGTTGCGCCTCTGAGCGCGGGTTAGTGAGGAATTCGTATGAGTTTTATTATTATTATTATTATTATTATTAATGCTTGAAGGCAACTCATTCAGTTACTTCCTTGTTTGTTTAAGTCTATTCACCCGCACTGTAACATAAGGCTGCATGTCACTTCTGTGCCACGTTCTGTTTGAGGTTGTTTCCTCAATCATTCTGCATGGTAACAAGAGATTTCGTTTTCGTATCACCCAACGTTTTTTGTCGTCCTTTAGCCTTTCCTGTACTGTTTTTCCACTAGCAGGATCATAGTTTGAGATATGTTGTCGTTTAGTCAGTTATTTGCGCGTGGAGACTTCTCTAGATTGTCACGTCCATTATGTTCTGCCCCCGTGGGACGGTATGACGTCATGTCGCCGCTTTCTGTGTATTCCCACATTTGTTTAATATCTCTCCTGTGTGCATTTTATTTTCCGCAGTAACACGGACCTCGTGTAGATTGTCAGTTATACGAGCCACGTCCCGTCAATTCTGCTCTGCCCCAATGAAAACGTATCACCCGATGTCACTATTTCCTTTATGTTCCCACGTTTGTTTTCTAGATATCTTGCCTGCGGTTCATCTTCCTTATTAACCAAGATCTCGTCGGCGTAATACGCCAAGAGTCGCTGAAGACCGGCACGTAACCAACCTTGTGACGCGTGAGATCTCTGGCCTTCAGCTGCTCGGTGCTCGTGGAATTGGCTCTGGCGTTACTTCATACAGCAGTCGGACGTTCAACGAGTTAACGCCGTGATAAGAACGGTGGATGTCCTGCGACTGGAAGACTGCCATCGACTGGACATTGACATGACGACAGTCTCGTTCTGTTGTTGCCGCTGCTGTTTCTTCATCAGCATCTTATGTCGAGTATCACAACTCGACGTCCACGCTGCACAAATCAGAATGCAGTTTCTGAAATACAGCGTGTGATTGCAAATTGACGACTCAACTGCATAACTTAACTGATGGTTGACGCTTCGTGAGGGGACTTAATTTGTTGCTGTTGATTTACCGCAGTCTGCAGCGAATAAACGGTAGCGTTTGACTTCTTATAAACGCAGAATAGGACTGACAGTTAGCATGTAAACTGGAGAGAGGGGCCAACCCACTTAACATTACGGCCAACATCGTGGACAATGTGCCTCGAGTTCTAGTCGTCGTTGTACTACCAGTGGTTACAGTCTCGCTGGTAGGTAGTAGATTATGTCAGTTAAATTCGTAGCCAGCATATCTATAATATGCGGTACAAACATATTTAGTTTTGTCTAATAAAATGTTTTTCTGATATACATGTGTTACAGTCTGATTATGTGTTCAAATTTTATGAGGTTTTAAATAGCGTGTACATACAAAAAAAACTAAATATATAACAGGTGCATATGCAGTTAAAAAAATCTAAATGGAATACCACAGTTGTTTAACAAAATCTCTTATATTTTGGATGTATGCTACTAAAATTATAGTGTCATATTTAATGGGTTAATTCAGCAAAAGGGACATAATTAAGTTTTATGTTTGATGGGATCGATTCACAAAAGTCAATAGAATATACCACTTGTTCACGATAATGATATTAGTGTTGTAAGTGTTATGCACATTGATTATGTGCAAGAGTGGCATAACAGGTGTTAACAGTTAGCAGTTACCTTTTCTCTTTACTTAAAAGTAGCGTGGCAGATGGGACGAATTGCTTTATTTACGCACAAGTTTCACACCTCTGGTGTTGCTGCTAAAATGAACGAAGAAACCGTTGTTACAGGCAGTGCTTCTTTTTGTATACAAATTCAGCATGTTAGCGGATTTACTAGTATATATGATAAAGGTTGAAACATTTATAGTGTCTGTGTGTGCGCGTGTCTGTGTGTTTGTGTGTGTGTGTGTGTGCGTGAGTGTGGTGTGCGTGTGTGTGTGTCAGTGTGCGTGCGTGTGTGGTGTGGGTCTGTGTGTGTGCGCGTGCGTGCGTGCGTGCGTGCGTGCGTGTGGTGTGGTGTCTCTTTGTGTGCCGTGTGTGTGCGCGTGCGTTCGTGCGTGCGTGTCTCTCTCTCTCACACTCACTCACTCACTCACTGTGCGTGCGTGCGTGTGCGTTTGGGTGTGTTTTGTAACAATCGGGTGGTGCGAGCGTGCGCGCGTGTTTTATTATGATGTACTTGCAACAAGTTTTCAAAACATGTTATTTTGTCGAAAGCAAATTATCATAATAGAAAGTCTGGTAAACATGGGTTGGGTTGGGTTGGGTTGGGTTCTAGAATGAGATTGATATGATGCTGCTAACATAGCTATTTGTTTACCCAACAACTTGACACATTTTCAAATTCGAAGCAGTGCTGTAACCAGAGATTACAAAACATGTAATAACAACAATGTCGGGAGTGCAGCTGTCCTAGAGTGACCCGTTTGTTGTTCAATCACTCGGGGTCTCAGTAACATATCGAACACAGAACATAGTTAACGCCCTCGTCGTGAAGTCTACACAGCAGGGTATATCTTCGGAGACTAAAGAGGCAGAAAGTTCTCGTAAACCGAAGAGAAATTCACAGTCCATGATTTAACACTCACGCACATTGCACACTACACTTGAAACGAATCCTTCGTTATTGACCAGGCAGCTTGCTGAAAAACACTTGACGCCACACTGCTTTCGTTCACAGCTGTGGAAGGGTTGCACAGACGCGCAGTTGCGTCGAGCTTCGTCGTCGATATACTAGAACAAAAGAGATGCGCGCACGATCTGACCAAATGTGTGTCAGAAAAGCTCACCGCTTCCCAACTGCGAGGTGTCGCACGCGAAGCGATTGGTTGCTTGTCGGCGAATCGTGGCCGTTGCTCGCGAACCGAGGTTGGTCGGTTAAGAATATTGCTTAGCCGCGGGCGGGTCGAGGCAGTGAGTGGCGCAAAGGACTAACAGTGCATTGACGGCGGGATCGCGGACGCACGAGGAGAGTCAATTGTGCAGCCGGCCTAAGCTGAAAGGCTACTACTTAGCAGTTGCAGAATGCCCAAGTAGCTCGCTGCGTTGTTGCGGCTTTGCCGTCGGTAAACGCACAGAGTATAACTCGCCAAGTACACATGTTCGACGTTACTGTTTAATGCGTTGCAGATGACACCTTTCTTCGCTGGCGACGACAAGAACAATTGAAGTTTTATGCATGACTATATTATGCACTGAACGGAGAAAACGTGGTAGAGTTGGCTGCATGAAGACGGAGGCTCGCCATCACTACACTGTGTCTATGGTCAACCGGGTCAGATTCCACATCCGAACTATGGCTTTCCTTAAGTAATACCTGAAACCTAGATCTAAATCTGATCTACAAGATTGTAACGCTACTGGCATAGACCATCTGCTCATGATTACGTCTCCTCTCTCTGGAGACGGCGAATTCCACTGGGACGACTCCCTATGAACAACACTCCGGGCGCCGGCGATGACGACAGAACCGGCCACAGTTAGGTGGACACATGAGAGTACGATAACGTCTACAGATGTCACGTACGACAACATGACGCTGTCGACGGTGCGGGCATATTTCTACCAGGTACGTTGATGTTTCCCAACGGTAACGTAATGGTTGTTTTGCGTGATGTGTCTTCTAGAAACTGCCTCCCAATTTGGCAGGAGATCGACAGCCTTGCCAAGCTGATATATTCCCGATTGGCCAATGTGTCGTGTAAGGAAATTAGTGTAGAGTAAACAGTAGAGTCTATCTAGAGCATGTTTTGCATTGATAAACTTGGGAAAAACGCCGTCCAGTTGTGACATTGTATTGTGGCGTAACTATACAATTTAACAATGGATTCCGGAATCCGGTTGTGGCACGCATATTAATCAATATATATATATATATATATATATATATATATATATATATATATATATATATATATATATATATATATATATATATATATATATATATATATATATATATATATATATATATATTAAATTGCTTTTATAACAGCAAACTGACAACCAGTGGATCGACGCGATGTAATGTACGCATAGTCCAATATTAATTAGTATAAAAAATGTAAAAAGTGTCCTTTTATGTAGTTACACTGATGTACCAGTGTTGATCATCGACACGCATTCGTCGCAATGAACGCTTTATACTGCGCTGTGTACAAACTTTATACTGCGCTGTGTACAAACTTTATACTGCGCTGTGTACCAACTTTATACTGTGCTGTGTACAAGCTTTATACTGCGCTGTGTACAAATTTGCGATTAGAATGTTTGAAAAGCAGCACTCGTTGTAGTTGTTGTCGCCACCTCTACCTGCTGAGTTTTCATAATATTTTACCATTTGTTTCCGGGAGAGTTAACATTCATGTAATTTGTCACCAACATCGCCGGACCTCGTGACGACATTCCGTTATTGACTTGTGTATATATGCTGCATAACGACCACTGGGTCCTCAGTGTACAAAACATAATCCTAGGGTAACCTGGAACCTTTGTCTCTCTAGAATGCGATGGTAAATAATTATCTGCCCCGAAATGAAGGCAGTGACATCACATTTGGTTTCATGGGAGAACGCGATTGTTCTTTTGCTTAAAAAAGACTAATTGGTGAAGATAAATAAGGTGCAACAAAATGTAGTTTAATAATAGAAGAAAAAAAAACAGGCAAGTAATATCATATAAAACAGGAAAGTAATATCATATAAAACCAAGTAATATCATATAAAATCAAGTAGTATCATATCAAACCAAGTAATATGATATCAAATCAAGTAATATATCAAACCAAATTTCAGTCGTTCTTGCGTATCTTATTCTTTTCGCACCCCTCGGTCATTGGTCGGTCGTCGGTCGGTCGGTCGTGGGTCGGTCGGTCGGTCGTGGGTCGGTCTGTCGGTCGGTCGTCGGTCGGTCGGTCGGTCGGTCGGTCGGTCGGTCGGTCGGTCGGTCGGTCGGTCGGTCGGTCGGTCGGTCGGTCGGTCGGTCGGTCGGTCGGTCGGTCGGTCGGTCGGTCGGTCGGTCGGTCGGTCGGTCGGTCGGTCGGTCGGTCGGTCGGTCGGTCGGTCGGTCGGTCGGTCGGTCGGTCGGTCGGTCGGTCGGTCGGTCGGTCGGTCGGTCGGTCGGTCGGTCGGTCGGTCGGTCGGTCGGTCGGTCGGTCGGTCGGTCGGTCGGTCGGTCGGTCGGTCGGTCGGTCGGTCGGTCGGTCGGTCCGTCCGTCCGTTCGTGCGTTCGTTCGTTCGTTCTTTCGTTCGTTCGTTCGTTCGTTCGCTCGTTTGTTCTTTGGTCCGTTCGTTCCTACTTTCCTTCATCCTTCCTTCCTTCCTTCCTTCCCCCCTCCCCACCTTCCTCCCTCCCTCCCTCCCTCCCTTCGTCCCTCGCTACCCTCGGGCGAACAATGCTTCACTGGTTCAACATACAGCACGGTTCGGTTGGATCGTGTTTCCGCAAGCGGACAAGTGAATGTCCTATTGTCAAAAAACCCTTGTTTCTATTCTGTAAACTACGTACTGGCGTTGCTTTTCTCTGCGATTTATTATAAACAGTACAAACTCCATTTTAGTTAGTCGCATGTTCCGGAGATATAATAAATTACGGCTTTAGATTTTTGGACGACAGTCGACAGCTCACTACTTAACTTCCGGGATCGTGAAATGTCATGAACAATAGTTGTGAACATGGGAAAGACTGCGCATAGGTTTACATTTCTAGTTGCTGGTGTGCAGCATATTCACATGCCAGTGATGTACGGATCCCTGGTGCACAAAGACAGGATCCTGTTTTCTTGTGCAACAAATAATGGGGATCATCTTACGTGTCGATTTTTCTGGCAAAAAAATATTGCACGATTTAGCGAAAACGCCGCCGCGGATCGATAACTAGACACAACTCAAAGTCACGTGATGCCATTTCCTCTCGCAAGGTCGGCTGTCATGGATCACCACTAGTGTTAATTTGTGTCCTCCGGTTCTGCTATCTTTCTTAAGTGAGAAAAACACTTCCATCAATATTGTTGTATCCATTTAATATCTTAAAAACTTCCATTTTATCTCCTCTTAACCTCATTGTCTCTAGGGTTGTCAAACCACACTCCTTAGGCGTTCTTCATGACTAAAGTCTCTCAGTTCTGAAGTAATTTTAGCTGCTTTCTTCTGTATACGTCCAAGCGTATCTATATCCTTCTTACGGTGTGGTAGCTCTTTCTCCTTTTATGTTATATTCTCATAACCAACCAAAGAATTTGTTTACCCTATGAAGTTGCAATACCACACTTTCATATCAGTAGTTCTTTTACTCCTAAGTCTTTTTCTTTGATAATGGTATCTATACCAGGATCTCCCATCTTATAGTATACACCCAAGTTATCGTGTCTTGTGTGTAGATATTTACATTTCCCAAAATTGAAAAAACATCTGCCATTTTTCAGATGCCGTCATGTTTAACCTTTCTAAGCATTTTTAGCATCTGCTATTTCTCAGTTTCAAACATGACACGACCGACGCGCGAACCAGTATCGACAACAGCTGCTCGCTTCACTTAGGTTATCGATGCCACAACGTTTGTTTGACAGGCACCTGGCTTGGAGCTTCGAGTGGAGTATACTTTGTAAGCGTGTCGCGGGTATTGAATGCCGCGACATGTTCACCTGACATCTGCCACCCGTCACGACGCCCACAAAGGATTAGTGGGATTCGTGTAAGTCTTAGCGCAGCTTCCCGGCGTTCACGACGGGTGTGTGGCTTAGGTTTCGTCTAAGTTAATGTGACATGTCGGCAACGTAGCTGTGGTAGATATTAAGTCACGCTCAATAGCCACAGCAGCGCTCCTCATACCCCTATCGGCAGGAACACGAACTAGTGTTGCAACCTTTCCCGGCTGAATTATTTACCCTTTTAGAGCTATAACACAGTTTCGTGGCTGTTTGCTAATGCGCGACATTTACTATCGGCCGCCAAAATGAAGCGCTCTATATATGGTAATTCAAAAAGTCATCAGAACTGAGAAGGAAGCTGCTTGCCTCTGAGGAAATGTACATCGAGGTGATGTTCGGGAGAGCACTGGCACTGTTGTTTTCACTGAGAACGAGCCGATCACCGAGGCCGACTTCAGGTCAGATCCGAGCACCCGACGAGTCCGACTGACATCGGTGGCCGTGTAAACGAACCTCGCGCTGCGGTTAATGAAATTAGTGACACAGGTCGTTGGTTGTAGGCCTAATGCCGAAACAACCCAGAAATAGAGTTGCTATACCCTGTAGTCCATACATCAGATGTTTTGTTTCTACCTCACGCGCCAGTAGGCACGAAGATGATTGAGTAAGACAACATGTCAGTATACATTTACCAAATGTACATGGATTGTACGCAGGGAAATCATTATTTCATTGAGTCAACATATGTTCCAGCGCGGCGCGCACGCGAACTAGATGGTAACTAATTTAGACAATTGACCAACGAGCAAAAGAAAACTGCGACCTGCTCTGTGTTCAACTGGCGGTGTCGCAGGCAGTGGATATTACGATGTGTTTACCTGGTTACTTTAATGCCGTGGATCAAGTCTATAAAATTAATTCAATTTATTCAGCGTAAGATCGTGCGGTTAAACGTAATCCCAACAGAAGGTAAATTAAGCCGTCTTGCCATATCGTAACTAAGGCGTCAACGCTGACATCAATTCTGATCCCGGTACCGTTATGTATTCGAATGTGGCCATTTCTGGAGTGGAGATATGACGCATGACGACACACGCACGCACGCACGCACGCACGCACGCACGCACGCACGCACGCACGCACAGTTAGTAGGTGAATTGAACGGATAGTTTGCGATGGAATTTTTTCATTAAACATGAGTGATTTTTTTGGCTTTCCCTGCCGCGCGAATCAGTCCCACCTCGAAACCCACGTCACCTAGAAAGAGACTTGGAGACGACTGTTGGGCTCAACATACATCAGAAACAAAATCCTTTTCCCGGAACCTACAACCGCAATGGACTTGAAAGTCCTCGGTGCAGTGGACTACAAGCGACAGAGTGAATCAACAACCTCACAACACAACTGTGAGCCTCTGCTCTCTCCACGCGAAAGAAGAAGTCTACCTACAACCGCAGTTGACTTGACCGTCCTCGGTGCAGTGGACTACAAGCGACAGAGTGAATCAACAACCTCAAAATTCAACTGTGAGCCTCTGCTCTATCTACTGCGAGAAGGCGGGAGAAATTTAAGAAGTTGCGGGTGTAAGGTTTTCACCAGCACGTGCTATCATCAAGTTGACGCCATCAACGTTACTACTTGCATTACTTCCATCGTGTCTGAACGTCTTGAAAGTAAATGAAAGTTTCCTGCGTCGTGCTTGTCTCAAAAAAGGATTTAAACTCGGCCATGTCAACATCGTCGTTTTCATTTTCTCATCCCTGTCAGTAAGTTGCACGTCCTAGACTTCTTTCATTTCCGTGAACGGTTAGGGAACCACTCTTTTCGCATAACATTGTACAAGCTTGCGTGCGTGAATGAGTGCGCGCGTACGTGCGTACGTACGTGCGTACGTGGATAAGTGTTACACTAAATCTATGCCTAGGTATTTATGCTACTGTGCTGTACATTCCCTTGCCTGTTCATATATAAGGCGGAACATTCGTTTTTGAATTTGACATTTCATATCTTACCAACACGTAAACTTGTGCCTTCGATTTTTCGATTCAGATATGTAACTCTACGATGCCGTCTTGCCTCGGGATTTTATATTATCAGTAAGTGTTGTTGAGAAATGTATTTTGTATGTTTTCTAATCAACTCAACTCGCCGATTACGAATTCACACTTCCACAAACAACAACGGCGTTCTTTTAGAGTTGAGTAGATTAGTAGCAAACACAAAAACGACACTGACGCACTTGGTCTGCATTTCATTTAGGTCACAGAGACCATAAAGAATGATTGGCTGAACGGCCGATGTTGGCACGTTCCCCAATGACGACATAGGTTTTCTACAGTCACTTAGATGACGTTTAGGTTGCAATTAAGTACGTGTCCAACTACGATACAAGTAGCAACATATCCCTAAATGTCGTTCCCATTTCACGGCTTGCATGCCGTATGATCACAGACGACCGTAAACAGGTAAACACGCGACGAGGTAACCTCACCAACAAGCTCGTTAAGATAATTATTATTATGTTTGTTTATCGCCGCCCGTCCGAGTTTCACCGGTTACCAATACGTTCCCGTGGTATCGCGCCTTCGCCGTGACGGCCGGAGGAATTGCAACCAGCTGCCAAATCATTCATGTTGTCATCCTAGCGTCCGGCTCTCTTTGTGGAGAATCGCTCATTTTAGGTTGCCCTGAATTTTTTGGGGATACGGCCATATTTGAGGAATACAACATTTATGCTGTGCCCAGCTTTAACTTTCTGGTGGACAGCTGACAATGTAAACACTTCAGTCATTTGAAGGGGAGCATCTAGTATTTTGATTTTCTAGGAAGAAAGGTTTACAAAATTTGACGAATTTCGATGAAATAACATACATATCAACATAGACAGAGTTGCTTTTTAGTATATTCAAAATATAAGTATGGGAACAGCATCAAAAACGCAAACCTATGTGAAAATAAATAGTGAACCGTCCCCGGTTGCAGATCGAAACGTTCAGGAGCGGCTAATGTTTACCCACACGCTGCCGTAACGTACTGGGCAGTTGCGCGCGATAGCAGAGTGACCGCACAGCTTGGTTAATGCAAACCCCGCTGGTTTCTCAGCGTGCGAAGGAATCGTTTGATTCATTGGTCAGAAACGAGATATTTTGATATCGCGACATGGTTCGCCATTTCGAAAGTAAGTACTGAGACCTCGTTATTAATGAGCTTCGTAGGTCAGTATCGTAATTAGATCTTGAGTTTTCTTCCGGCGGAGTTCGAGTAATTTGCGCCGTCATATTAGGAGAACTGGAAACATACGTTACTTGAATTGACCTTATTGGTCATTGTTGCCCCATCCCATCCAAGATGATGACGTCAACATTGGGTGCATTTTGGGAGGGGAGCAAGCCGGCACAAGCAATGATTGATGTCAGCCTCTATTCCAAGACGAATGTTGGGTTGTGATATAGATGCAGGACATTCTTGATGTTCATACTTAAACAATTAAATTAGATCCCCGTTTCTTGTTTGTGTCTCGGCATGCTGTGTAAATTTAGGAGAAAAGTGAACGTTCAAGATTGAGGGAAGCCAATTGTGGCGCTGTGTTGGAAGCCTTCCTCACTTGGGGGATCTGAAGAGGCGACGTTTGTTCTTCTTCGTTGTTTCGTTCGGGGTCTTTTTCCTGGTCACTAGCCTCTCAGCTGTTTCATACTGTTCCCACCGAGCTTGTTCAATTATCTGCCCTGTATCACTGCTTGTCCACGACGTCCTTTGTGTCTAATGTGAGAAAGTCACAGGGTGTTTCACATAATGGGTTGCCCATCTCACTTAACACACCGACCAGTGAGTTCACTGCTTTCACAGAGACCTGTTGGACTCCATTAATCAGTTGGTGTTGCTTAGTCAGTGCCGGATTACAAGTGGCACAAATGATACACTCGTACCAGGCCGCTCACCAATATAACCGGTACATACGCACGCACGCACGCACGCACGCACGCACGCACGCACGCACGCGCGCGCGCACGAACGCACGCAGACAAAGTGACAGACAGTGGACGCAATAAATAAAGCCGACAGACAACAAGGTAACAATATATTTCGTAAGTGGGATTGCAAATATATGCATAACGATAATATCCAGTGTCTAGTACACTCATCGCAGAACACAATTAGTACACCAACAGAAAAGGAATTGCCAGACAAACTGTGTCGCCTTTTCTACTTTGGAATCGAATCATATGACATTTCAGCCTAACGGAAAATTTACCGGTAGAATTACACTTTTTCCATTGGGTTTGGCGTGTCATTGTGTCATAATTTAATGAAATTGCTTCAATTTGTTGCCATTACGTTGATTCGTGCGATAACGCACACACCTATGGCCAATTTAAAGGTCGATGTTGAGCAATTACTTATTGCTAAGGCCATTTGGAAGAAGTAATCCGCAGATGCGTCTATTCAGAAATAACATATTATTTAAATTATTTATTTTTTAATAAAATAAATAGCGTCAAAACGTCATTTTAGTACACGAGCAATTTGGCGGATGTTGCTGTAATGGCATTGTATAGGTCAGGCTTATATTGTATCATTCGCCATTGATGTTACTTATTCATCGATTGTTGCGTCACTCGACAATATGTGAATATGAACTGCTGCAGACATGAACATTTGACGGATGATCATTCGAGCGGGCCGTCCGGTGTTACAATGCACTTGGCGAATTAATTGTATTTACTGTCACAGTACCTGCAAACGGCATTCGTGCATTTTCATGAGGAAGATGTTATATTATGGTAGTAAGATATAGATAAATAACAGCAGTGCTTGTGTTAAATGGCGTACTCAAACATAGCGCCATGCAATGAAAACAAATGTATAAACATTGTGTCTACATTAGTATAGCGGATTAGCACAACAAACTGTTGCTTTGACGGTTTTACAGTTCTAAATACAATTGTGGCGTAAAGTAGTGATATATTGCGTCGTACAGAAAGTATTCAGCTAACATTGTTGACACATATTATACGTGGAATGAATACGTTATTATACTCGTCGTTGTCATCATTATCGTCGTCGCCGATGTCGTCTTCGTCGTCGTCGTCGTCGTCGTCGGAATTGGCACCGCACAGAAACTTGCGCCTGCCGATTGAGAATGAGTCTCTGAAAGGAAATCACAGTTGACCTCAGTTGACCTGACGTATTTCCACAATCGTCACATCAAACATACGACTGTCTAACTAATGATAATTAATCACCTTTCGTCCGTTGGTGTCCACACAAACGATGTTCCAATGGGAACAAAGTCGGCAGGAAATGACGCAATTAAAGTGATTACGCGAACAAGGATGACCGGTAATCGCCCGTGACGAGGAGAACACGATCGGCGGATTTACGGTTGAGCTGCCTACGGCTGCCGTTGGACCAGACGCGGCAGTTGGAGTCGCTTTCGGCAGAATAATGGCCCGATACTGAGCCAAATGGACCGTTTCTTGAGTTATGGGAATATGTAGAAATTGATTGAAACACAGCCTTACTGTGTGCATGATCTTCGGAGTTACACACTACAACTACATCTGCTTTGCAACATGTTCATAGCCGGCGCAGGAATCATGTGTCCCGGTCCTGTATAATAACCATGTATACAATATTGCTTCAGATGCATATTTTTTAATATGTTGACTATAAAGACATTTATTCAAAGACATACTTATTTCGTTTAATATCTACATGTTAATGCATGGCTCATTTCGTGTGAATTTTGAAAGATATTTTACGGTTGAATCCTGAATACGAAATACACGCGCTAGGATTCAGGAACACTCTCAAACGCACACACTTGTACACAAATAAACGTACAATCCAGAAACACACGCATATACATTTACGTACACAAACAAATTCATCCACTACGCACTCAACCAATAGCACAAATAAGCACATGTAAACAAACACGCACGCACGCACGCACGCACGCACGCACGCACGCACACAGTGGCGTATCTAGGATCTCGCAAAGGGGAGGCCAAGGGGGAAGCAAGCTAAGTCACCAGTTAGTATACCATGCTACTGTGTAGCGGCGCAGCGGGAAACTGGGACATTTTTAAAAAGTTAAACCAAAGTCCGTAAATACGCCACTGCATACACGCACACACACACACACGCACGCACGCACGCACACAACCTGGCTCGCAAACCCTACCTGCCCGGCACCTAGAATCATGTGAGAGATGACGGATGTCAGCGGTGATGTCAGAGATAGCCGACGGCTTGAGCAATTAGCCGCTCTCTCCGTCTGCCCGAGACCGGCTCCTACATTCCGACGAATGTCTTCAGTTCAACGAAGTAGCGTCATCTTCTCACGGCTGTTGACTCTCTGGATTGCGTATGTGGGGCAAGCTCACTGTGCTTCATCCTGCTTCAAGGCTTAGTTGGCAGCATATGCAAATGTCAATGATGGAAGTGTGCGAAAACATAATTCGGTTTATCTGGGAGACAATCTTCCATGTTGATTTTATCGAAACCGAAACGGTGGGATTTGACGAAAACGCTACTGCATGTCGGAGACAAGACCCCAGTCAGTGTGTACTGCTTTTTTTTACTAAAACCGAATCGTGAGTGTGCTTCCAGTGTTGAATTGCTGAATTGTAGAATAACTGACTTTAGCATTGGTTTCAAAGAGAAGAACAATAATGGTTTGTAGCCGTCTCTACGTGACCAGCCTTTACAGCAGTTACACGAGTCTTCGTGAGCAGCCGTTATAGCTGTTACACGAGTGTTCATGAGCAGCCGTTTGTTACCTTTTGTAAGGCTACCTGCCGTTTCTTCCTTACATCGTCACGTTTCCTGCCAGTTTCCTCTCATTCCCAACCGTACGATTCTCCCGTTTGATTACCCCTCTCTCTCTCTCTCTGTCTCTCTCTCTCTCTAGGAGATAGCTATTCATAATGTCCTTCTATCCACCTGAATCGTTTAGTATTTTCATCCCTCTATATCGCAGCATAGTCAAGCTATCCTTAGCTTGACGACATCGAAGTGAATTGTCAAACTGAGACACATAGAGAGAGAGAGAGAGAGAGAGAGAGAGAGAGAGAGAGAGAGAGAGAGAGAGAGAGAGAGAGAGAGAGAGAGAGAGAGAGAGAGAGAGAGAGAGAGAGAGAGAGAGAGAGAGAGAGAGAGAGAGAGAGAGAGAGAGAGAGAGAGAGAGAGAGAGAGAGAGAGAGAGAGAGAGAGAGAGAGAGAGAGAGAGAGAGAGAGAGAGAGAGAGAGAGAGAGAGAGAGAGAGAGAGAGAGAGAGAGAGAGAGAGAGAGAGAGAGAGAGAGAGAGAGAGAGAGAGAGAGAGAGAGAGAGAGAGAGAGAGACAGGGCAAAACACTTGAAAACAGTAAATTCAATCGTTAAACTTTTTGTTGCATATCTTTTATTTACAAAAGTCATGGTTTAGTCAAAATAATCATAGCAACTGTTTAGATTTCTTGATGTGCAAATGCACCACACCATTTACTTCTATAATATCGTGCATTCAATTCGTGGCACTTTGTCTGGGGATGCGAAACTTTTGTTGAAGCTTTGGGCGAACGACACATTGAATCCAACTTTCTTATAAAAATAAATTGCAATGATTCATTAGCAGTAACATTCACCAGAGCAAATACATTTGTCTTGCTTTGCGTATTACGCCATTTTGCTGCGCATGTCATGGTTTGAATCCTTTGCTCTTTGTCTAATGGTGCAACGCCAGGATAACTAGGTGTCAGGCGAGGGGTAAGTTGGACCAGAGGAATACGCCCCTTAAGTGTGATAATGACGAAAGACCGACTGCAATACAACGATAGAATTGCTCTAATGAAGACTCCTGTTGAGCACTGGTCGTATTCCTGCCGTTATCCTGCCACTGGGCGGCCGTCTGACATCGTTAACGTGGCAGCGGGTTGTGATTAGAACATCGCCCTGTTGAGATGACGTTCCCGACCGACTAATTACTTTCGATAGATACAGACGTGACCTTTGCGCACTGTATCACCAGCGCGCTATCATGTTTTATTCTATACATGCAGTCATCTGTTTTCAAGGACAATGATTATGCAGCGTAGAGACTGGATACCAAATAAAATGTGAAGCATAGAAATAGTTCTCCTTTAGTGACAAACACATCACTTTTTATTTAAATGTGTGTTATCGTAGAAACGTGTATGGAGTATTATGAATGGCCAGTTCATGGATGGCCAAGGTCATGAACTGCAATGTTAGGTAGCGACCCCTAAAATCATCATTGTAAAAGAATTGAGGTGTGTCCCGAAAGAAACATTAACTTACAATGTTAGCCCTATTTTAGGACCACCGTAATATTAAATATTATATATTGTCCATCTGCCAGTGTTGTTTGTTTGTTGCAGAGAGAAGGTGTAGTCTTCAGTGGATTCCTCTTCGTCTTCATCATTCTCAGTAACCTAGCCGTTCTCCTCTACATCGTTCTCTCCAAGAGACACAAGTCGAGGACCAACTTCTTCATCATGCACCTCGCCTTCGCTGGTAGGACCATCTCTCATTCGTCCTCGCTGGTAGGACCATCTGTCATTCGTCATCGCTGGTAGGACCATCTGTCATTCGTCGTCGCTGGTAGGACCATCTCTCATTCGTCCTCGCTGGTAGGACCATCTGTCATTCGTCGTCGCTGGTAGGACCATCTCTCATTCGTCCTCGCTGGTAGGACCATCTGTCATTCGTCCTCGCTGCCTTCTCTCCTCAACATATGTCTGATTCAGAAAGTTTACAAAATTAATATACATGGCGCTTTGTCTGGTCTTATGTAAGTTAAGTGCACCATCAAATCTCGCATTTCTGACCGCAATGCGACGCACGGCTCGGTATAGGCCTAAAGCGGCGAACACACCTGTCCGCTTTCGTCACTAGCACTAGGGATACAAGATTTAACTGGGGGGGGGACTTTTGCCTTGGATGGGAAGTGGACAAGGAAGCCTTTGTCGTATCGAGAGTCCAACAATTTTCAATCCGTGTGTAACCGGCCCTTCTGCTATATTAGTCAATTTCGTTTTTAAGCATATTCACGCTGCTAGCACAATCTGTAAAGCATACGTAAATTCATATATTGTCCTCTGTGAGAACTGTTCTGACTCATTGCGGTGCGAAATAGCAGCAACTTAGCTTTGAACGATGGCTATTCCATCTAGCGGAATACACAGTCAGCGGTAAACACTGACCAACTAAATGGAGTTCGCTCAGTGCTGAAGTCATACCGTTAATTTATAACCGAAAGCAGTATACATTCAACGAACTACGAGTGGAGCATCCAGGAACTCGTGTGATTTTAAGATAGCAAATAAGATTTTTTGACAGGCACTTCATTAGTTTTTTCATGTATGTTGAGATGAATAATAAATTAACATTTCTGCCAACTTTTATTGAAATAACATTACTCCTTGTGGATAAAATTTCGCTTTTGAAAACTGTTTTGTTAATTTTGCTGAATTAGCTGTTACTATGTCAGATATTTTAAAAATTGTAATAGAAACACTCAACGTTAGTTGCCTTTTTTATATATAAACAAGAAACGAACATTTTGGCCAAGTTTTACTGAAGAGGGATTACTCCTTGTTGGTCAAATATTGAATATTGTCAACATTTAGCTAAACTGTGGTTTTTACCTCGACTTAATAAAATGCATAAAATAATTCATTTTGCCATCTTGTTTATGCGAGTTTGACATACTATGCTGTATATAATATGAACATATAACATTGCAATATTCCTTTATATTAGAATAGTAAACGTAGTTGTTACCACGTGAAAAAAACATTTGCACGGGACACACTTTTTGGGGGCTTTTGATGTATAACTGATTTTAAAAAACTTTAAAATTAAAATTTTTATTATTTTTATTTCTGGATAAAAAGCCCCACCTGAATTTTGACTTTGATGCGACTTTTGTAGTGTATATGGATGATTCTTCGTGACATATAGATAAATATTTGAAAGGTGGTCCGCATGATATACTCAACTCAATATCACAAAATATTGGAGTTAGGCTGTTGTTGAAGTCAGGTATTCAATTGTATAATACTATTTCAAACTAAGTGTATGGTGTACCCAAGTATAAAGTATAAAGTCATACATGCAAGTGCAACGGTTTATGATATAATTGTATACCAGTATATACAAAAATATTATACAATATGTTGGAAAAACATAAGCAGATGTTGAATGGAAAACACTTAGGACTTGCTTGAATACCATACCATAGGTATGAATGTAACAATCGCCACATGAGAGCAAATGTTGAAAGGTCGCATGACATATACGTATCAAGTAACACTGTTTCCGATGTGCTTTAGACATCTGCAACGGAATGGTGGCTGTTCTGACAGACGTCATATGGAAGTTGACGGTGGAGTGGCACGCGGGGGTCGCAGCGTGCAAGGTCGTTCGGTACTTTCAGGTACGCTACAGTTCACCACCATTAACGTTTTACGTGGCGAGGAAACAGATCATGATATAATATAAATACCACAAAGCAAACGTGGTGTCTACCACCTATGTCTTATAAATACTGTTAAAATATTTAGCCGGAACAGGAATGCAGCCCGATAGGCATTTTTTATTTTCTAAAATCATACTTTTACACGCGAGTTTCCTACATTGTTTTACTATTAATGATATGAGAGAAGTATGAGTTAATAGAAGTCACTCGGAACGTTAAAAAAAACTCGCTCTTTTAATTTTAACTATTTTTTCAAGACTGGTTTCAAAAAGTAAACTTATGACATTTAACATTCTCTATAGTAAAGTGCTATTGTACATTATATGTTATCAAAGGATAAGTCGCTAACAGTTATGTTTACATTCCCCTTTTATCGCCCATTCTCCGATGTGCCAGCTATTTTCTATGTATTAAATTGTCCTTTTGTTGTCGGTAACTTCGACAACAACTTAAATTGTATGCGTACTTTTTGTAAGTGGTCAGTTGCATTAATATAATTATTTAGAACTTGGTTATGTGGTCGTAATCTGTACTTTGTTATTATATATGTTTAAAAGAAAATTTCCGTTTTCTGGATTGCGTTATTCCTATTTTGTATTTTCGTCCTGTCTTGTTCGGTGGCGTTGAGAGGTGATGATTTTGCCCTGTGCAAACCACTTACTCAAATTTTGCTTGTTACCTCATTATTCCACCGACATATGAGATTACAACATTCGCTTTTTACATAGCTTGCCATGTCTTAGCCTTTATTTTAATCGCAAGTTGCTACCAATCCCTTCCTCCAGGCCAACACTTAAACTTCTCGTAATACTTCTGCTATGGCAGGAGACGTAAATCTCAATCCTAGGCCTGCCATTCGTCGTAACTACCACAAACGCCCGGTCTGTTCGGGGTAAGGCGGCATCACTTAGTGATTTAGTATTTTCTTAAACAATAGACATTCTTGCCACTACCGAAACTTGGCTAAGACATTTCAGCACGCATCGCTGACATTTCTCCTTCTGGTTACACCTTCCATCATCGACCACCTTTAGTTGGATGAGGTGAAGGTGGAGGTGTTTGTTATCGGAACATTTTACTGTCAATTCACGTTCAATCCCTGAATATTCTGGTTTGTAATCTATCTGAGTTGACATTTCAGATTCTTCTTTCTCTTTCTTACTTTGTATGGCTTTATCGACTTCCAAGACCGCTAACCAATTTCTTTGAGGCATTTCAGGATCAGCTGGAAAAATTGGCAACTCTACATTCTGAATTTTATATTTATTTTTTATTTTAATCTTCTGTTGAATAATCCTACGGCAGTAACCACTAACTCTGCTCTTGTCCGAAGCTTATTTGACATAAAACAACCTGTCCCTTTCTCTACACACATTCATGACTTGACTTCGTGATAACTCGCTCAACATCAACGACATCCAAACACTAAAATCACAACACCATCACACAACCATACAGTCATTGCAGACACTACATTTTCCAGAACATCTGTACAACCAAAACACAATTTTTATCAATGTTACGGACAGGGGTTGTCTCCATGGCATCTCCCACTTGATGAATGTTAGCAAATAAACGTTAAATGCAAATAAAAAAGAGTTTCTTATGATGGGTACACAAATGCAGCGTGGCAAATTTGATTGCTTTTTTCTCGATGCCTATGCTGAGTCAGAATTTCACACTGGCCATTTAAGCACGGAATTTACGAGTTATTTTTTATTTTAGACAGCATATTTTCAAAACGTGTCGTTGCTGCTTTTATCATATTCGTGACCTTTGCCGTATTTGTTGGTATATGTCTCTTTCTATTGCTCAAACTATTGCAACTGCTCTTGCTAGCAGTAGACTTGACTATTGTAATTCCCCTTTTCACAATATTGCTCTTAAGGACATTATGAAACTTCAACGAGTGCAAAATTGTTTGGCAAGGGTAGTTACCCGGTCTCCTATTTTCCCTCATGCAGTGCCACTAGTTAAATGATTGCATTGGCTCCCTGTCAGATATCTCATTATTTTTAGATTTGCTCAATTACCTATGAACCACTTTCATCCAAGCAACCAGCATAGTTACATTCATTGCTCACTCTTGCAAGACAGCCCAGACAGCTTCGATCATCTAATTGACATCCACTTTTTGTTCCCAGTGTTAAGACATGTCAGAACTAAAGCTTTCTCAGTTGCCGCACCAACTATGTAGAACTCACTCCCTGTTAGCATTAAATCCGCAGGAAACATAACATTTCGCCTTCAACTAAAACCCACCTGTTTAAACTCGCTTATCCTCCTTAACTCCTCAGCATATCAATCCAACTGTTTACGACTGGAATTGTTTATTGACTGGTAACTGCATAACCCTATTGTTTTTGTGCGCTGTTGATCTTGGGTTTATCGAGGATTTAGCGCAACAGAAGACTCTTGATTGTTTTGTATAATCTCGACATCCAATCACAACGTTTGACGTGTTAGGCATGCTACGTAGAGCGTTCATTTCGAGCAGTTCATATTTTTGCCACTGTCGAACGCTCAACCAATCTGTGCACAAACTACATTACCGATCACGAAGGAATGCGTTGCGACTGCGTTTGACAAAGTATTTATTTCCATCGGGACGCGTACTGACATGTGCGTTACGTAGACAAGATGAACAATTGTGCATGCGTGCGTGCGTGCGTGCGTGCGTGCGTGCGTGCGTGAGTGAGTGCGTGCGTGCGTGCGTGACGGCGTGCGTGCGTGCGTGCGTGCGTGCGTGCGTGCGTGCGTGCGTGCGTGCGTGCGTGCGTGCGTGCATCAAGGTCTCAGTCAACTGATCATTCGAGGAATTTCAATGAATATGAATCATCCGATCTTCCTTTGAAAATTCGATTTGCTTCACTGATGATGTTGGGTTGATGTTCCAGAACAATCAGACTAAGACGGGACTGCTGACATGAACCTGCCGGTGAAAGCCGGTCTTCACGTCTCCATTGAGACGTTCTTGATAACGTCTAATTTCTCCACTCTCAGATCTGATGATTTCCTATTCCAGAGTGTGACGACGTTTGCCTCGAACTACGTGTTGGTCAGTCTAAGTCTTGACCGTCTGGACGCCATCGCTCGACCACTACATTTCCCCCATGGTAGGTCAACAATAGCAAGTTATCTACGCGATAAATTATCACCAACTTGAGACCGCGACAAATCGAATATTCATTACGGCCGTAACAAGAGAGCGGTCGCGAATCACGCAGCAATTCGTCGGTACTGACATTTGATTATCATTCACGTGTACGTAACGTGGACTTAAAGTTTACCCGCGTCGTAATGAAGCGGTTACTTAAGCGCATACGTATTACACAAATGGTCAACTTGTTGCATGAATATTTCATGCACGCAGTATAAGCAAGCTTTTAATGAACACTTAGGGGTCGTGATTTTGATTAATTAGATGCACACCAGCAGAATGAATGTGGGTCATGCGTTGAGCGTGGGAACAGTGGCAGAGAGTGGCGTCTGGGTGAAGCTGCAGGAGGCGTGCCTTAGTTGTATTAATCTCCAGTTGAACTGTTGCTATCGCTGACCACAACAGACTAATGTTGGATGTAGCTATATTAATAAAATAATACCAGAACAATCATATGTTGCACTGGTAATTATCCGTTGTAAACATCGGCGTAACTATTACCGTCATAATAACAATAAACATCATCATAATAATGATAATAATAATATCATCGCTATCATCATCGTCTTTATTATACTCTTCATTTGACCTTCAAGTATTTCGCTTCCATCGCATTCTTCAAGTTAATGATACATTCACCAAGTCAGCAATTCACTGATTGATTTATTCGTTGAGATATCCCTACACCCTATCACATCACTACACGCCCTATCACATCATTACACACCCTATCACATCATTACACGCCCTATTACATCATTACACGCCCTATCACATCATTACACGCCCTATCACATCATTCACTTAGCCATTCGTTTCTCTTTTCTGTCTTTTCAATCCCTTCACTCACTCACTCACTCACTCACTCACTCACTCACTCTCTCACTCATTCAACCATTAACTCTCTCCCCCTACATCTCCCTCCTTCACTCACTCACTCACTCACTCACTCACACATTCACTCACTCACTCACTCACTTATTCAACCATTAACGCCCTGCCCCAACATCTCCCTCCCTCCCTCCTTCACTCACTCACTCACCCACTCGGTGGTTCCGGTCTTGTCTTTCGACATTCCTACTTCACTGTTCTTTCAGTCGCTCTTGTTCCTTCAGCGGCCCGGCGGTCCCGAGTGCTGATCTTCACGGCCTGGCTCCTCGCTCTCCTCTTCTCCATCCCAATGTTGGTCGTCAACATTGAGAAACAAATCAACGGGATGAAGCAGTGCTGGATCCAGATGTCCGAGTATGGATGGAAGGTCAGTATGTGTTGGATCCAGATGTCCGAGTATGGATGAAAGGTCAGTATGTGCTGGATCCAGATGTCCGAGTATGGATGGAAGGTCAGTATGTGTTGGATCCAGATGTCCGAGTATGGATGAAAGGTCAGTATGTGCTGGATCCAGATGTCCGAGTATGGATGGAAGGTCAGTATGTGTTGGATCCAGATGTCCGAGTATGGATGAAAGGTCAGTATGTGTTGGATCTAGATGTCCGAGTATGGATGGAAGGTCAGAATGTGCTGTATCCAGATGTCCGGGTATGGATAGAAGGTCACTATGTGTTGGATCCAGATGTCCGAGTATGGATGAAAGGTCAGTATGTGCGGGATCCAGATGTCCGAGTATGGATGGAAGACACATGTAATTGTTATTATCATCTACGAATTAATGTGTACCATCGTTTCGAGTTTAACATTACAATTTTCCGTGCATTATGTAGGATTAAACTGGAAGTCAAATCCATCTGGAAACACAGCGAAGCCGAATGTGAATTCACTACATCGTTGTTATCGGCACTGTCTGATATTGACTTTATTTAAATTATCATATATTGGCGTTATTCATATTATCAGGTGCTGTTCTTTATTTTATTGTTGTCGTCGTCTTTATCATCATCATCGTTATCATCATCATTGTTTTACAATTTCTTTATTGTAGTACTATCATTGTTATCATATAATTGTTATTATGTATCCAGTTTCGTCGTTGTTTGCTAAGCACGTGTTTCAATGTCGTCGTCGTCGTCATCATCATCACGACTACCAACACCATCATCATCACCGCCACCACCATCAGTATGTGACTCACTGGCGCCATGTGATTACAGGTTTACATCACTGTCGTCGCTGTACTCATCTTCATAGTCCCGGCCTTAATCATAGCCGCATGCTATGTCGTCATCGTGAAGATCGTGTGGAGCAAAGATCACGACGTGAAGAACCTTGGTGTGACACACGACAAGAAGAACGTGTCAATGACACGAATCAGTGACGTGGACACGCGGACAATGTCGACGTCACGGGGGTCTTGCAGGGGTACAGATAGCAAATGCAGACGCGACGGTAACGCTTGTTTTGTCAAACTTCACTTGGGATGTATATAAATAACCTGATGAAGAATACAGTTAAGACGACCGTGGTCATGGCGTTGACGATTAAGACAATAATAATTATTATTATTAGTATTATCACACTTATCGCGATAATAATTGTCAGATCCATTACGCAAATGTTTGCCTAGCAACCATGTCCGTCAATCTAACAAACATGGCCGCCCTAAATACAAAGCTGTCGGATATCCCGTCGTATTTTTCGTTGCATTTCTGGTCCACACATTTGTCTTTGCGATAAATACAAAGGGCAAAGTTGTTTCAGCGAGAACAGTGTGTGGGAAAATTTGATCTGGCAAACGTAGGCCGTCCTAGTAATGTATTTGTATATATGTAAACATTTTGCTAAGGCGAAGGTTGACGGATATCACGCTGTTAATTAGGAATGTGAGGTCAGATTCTTGATATGATAGTTATGACGTTGATGGTGCCATTGACGTAAAAGGCGTAAACATTCATAACATTAATTTAAAAAAATAACTGATGTAAAAATATGAAATGTATCGAAATGAAAGACGTAATTGACATAATTATTTAGTGCAATTGTCAGTTTTGAAGTAAAGACGTTAAATCACTGTTGCATAGCATCGCTAAGTTTCAAAAATGAGATCAATAGCAAGATGGCAATATGCAAACTATATTGCAATGTGCAATATATATATATATATATATATATATATATATATATATATATATATATATATATATATATATATATATATATATATATATATATATATATATATATATATGTATGTACATGTATATATATATATATGTATATATATATATATATATATATATATATATATATATATATATATATATATATATGCTATGGTCAGTGTTTAATTTAATAATTATTGCAGAAATTTTACAAGAAATTTTATTGACATCGTCAATGTCGCTGGTTTTCCTGTACATTACTGTCGATCGTTGATATTGATTTTGTATTTTTTGTAGACAATCTGAATAAATACCACGTTTGTTCGCGTGGACTGATACCGAGAGCTCGCGTGAAGACAATCAAAATGACGTTAGTCATTGTGCTTGGTGAGTGTTTCATTGTCTCATCTGTTGTCGTTGTCACGCACGCACATATACACGCACGCACACATACACGCACGCACACATTAGTGCCCTGCGCGGGCCTATAATTATAGCCCAAGCCCGGCCCGCAATTAGCAGTTAGAGTCCAGGCACGGCCCAGGCCCGCAACACATTTTCAAGCCCAGCCCAGCCCGGCCCAGCCCGGCCCAAGCCCGCAAACTAGAATTTAGACCCAGGCCCGGCCCAGGCCCGATCCAGACCGTGAATGTTTGGCCAAGCAAGTTTCAGGCCCATACCCGGCCCATACGTGCGGGCCAAAGACGGATAAGCCCGCGGCCCGCAAGCCCGCGGCCCGCTAAGTTTAGAGAAGATAAACCTATAATCTTATAAGAAAGACGAAACAAAAATACTGTAAAAACATACTTATTGTTTTATTAAATAAAAAATTATATATGAACATTGTATAATGTTTACTACTGAAATAGTAATGTCAGTTGTTGTTTAGTAGTGTCTAGCTAGTAGCTAGTACTAGCTACTACTATGTCTCCCACTGGCACTGACACCCAGTGGCATTTCCAGCAGGCATACAGTCACTAGCCTGAGACAGATTAGGTTGAGACATGTGTGAATTAGTACAAGTGTGAATGAATCAGTACTTGGGAAATTGTAGACACTGAACAGTAGACACTAGTTAACACAATTGAAAAATATCAATTACCAACTGGGGTGGGTATTGGGTACTGGCACTACTGGGCAGTGGGCAGTGGGCAGTGGGCAGTGGGCTGGTAATTCAGGCAATATTTGGAGGGAAGACCTAGACAATAGAATGTCCACTGGTTGGGTCAAATGGTTATAAGTTGGTGGTTAATCATGTCTTGATTGCCTCTGCAAATATATCTAAAGTAAACATTTCGTGCTGGCTGCTTCCAGCCAGGTGAACTTAAGTGGCCTGATATGGCGCCATTTGATCTATGCAAAAGGGTACATTCATGCCAAAAATATGCAGTTTACAGAGTCTACTCCAGTCACAGTGTCTTGGAAAGCCAGTAGATGTTTAAAAAATTACAATACAAAGATATGGGCATGCGACTATGCATATATTTTATATGAAATGTCTCTATTAAAAGAATGCACATTATCAAAATGATACCCTAGGAAGTCCCATTGTTGAAGAGGTTAAACTGCATTCCAATGTATAAAGCACTAGTGTCATTCATAATTCCATGCAAGGTCTCAATTTGCAACTATATAATACTAAAGAAATACTGTTAAGCATTCATTAATCGGAATTACAATTTATAATAAGTTTTTATTAATAATAACATTAATAATCTGGGTTTTGTATGAATGTTTTTATTATGTCCAGGCCCAGCCCAAGCCCGGCCCGGCCCGCTCACACTAGGCCCAGGCCTAGTGTGAGGCCTGGGCCTAGTGTGAAATAGTTTTCAGCCCAGGCCCGGCCCGGCAATATGTAGGCCCAGGCCCGGGCCGGGCTTGGACCTAAAGCCAGGCCCGTGCAGGGCACTAGCACACATACACGCACGCCAGCAGCTTGGCTAGCCTGGCCGGCACCAAGAGACATGTTTGAGATGACGGATGTCAGCGATGATATCAGAGATAGCTGACAGCTTGAGTAATTAGCCACTCACTCCGTCTGCCGAGACCGGTTCCTACATTCCGATGTAGTCTTCATTTCAAAGCTGTGACGCCGTCTGTCTCTGGTTGCATACACACACAAACATACACAAACGCACGCGCGCGCACGCACGAACGCACGCACCCACAATTATGTTAGAATGTATATAATAATATATATATATATATATATATATATATATATATATATATATATATATATATATATATATATATATATATATATATATATATATGTATATATGTATATATGTATATATATATATATATATATATATATATATATATATATATATGTTATATATATATGTATATATATGTATGTATATATGTATATATGTATATATATATATATATATATATATATATATATATATATATACATATGTGTGTGTGTGTGTGTGTGTGTGTGTGTGTGTGTGTGTGTGTGTGTGTGTGTGTGTGTGTGTGTGTGTGTGTGTGTGTGTGTGTGTGTGTGTGTGTGTGTGTGTGTGTGTGTGTGTGTGTGTGTGTGTGTGTGTGTGTGTGTGTGTGTGTGTGTGTGTGTGTGTGTGTGTGTGTGTGTGTGTGTGTGTGTGTGTGTGTGTGTGTGTGTGTGTGTGTGTGTGTGTGTGTGTGTGTGTGTGTGTGTGTGTGTGTGTGTGTGTGTGTGTGTGTGTGTGTGTGTGTGTGTGTGTGTGTGTGTGTGTGTGTGTGTGTGTGTGTGTGTGTGTGTGTGTGTGTGTGTGTGTGTGTGTGTGTGTGTGTGTGTGTGTGTGTGTGTGTGTGTGTGTGTGTGTGTGTGTGTGTGTGTGTGTGTGTGTGTGTGTGTGTGTGTGTGTGTGTGTGTGTGTGTGTGTGTGTGTGTGTGTGTGTGTGTGTGTGTGTGTGTGTGTGTGTGTGTGTGTGTGTGTGTGTGTGTGTGTGTGTGTGTGTGTGTGTGTGTGTGTGTGTGTGTGTGTGTGTGTGTGTGTGTGTGTGTGTGTGTGTGTGTGTGTGTGTGTGTGTGTGTGTGTGTGTGTGTGTGTGTGTGTGTGTGTGTGTGTGTGTGTGTGTGTGTGTGTGTGTGTGTGTGTGTGTGTGTGTGTGTGTGTGTGTGTGTGTGTGTGTGTGTGTGTGTGTGTGTGTGTGTGTGTGTGTGTGTGTGTGTGTGTGTGTGTGTGTGTGTGTGTGTGTGTGTGTGTGTGTGTGTGTGTGTGTGTGTGTGTGTGTGTGTGTGTGTGTGTGTGTGTGTGTGTGTGTGTGTGTGTGTGTGTGTGTGTGTGTGTGTGTGTGTGTGTGTGTGTGTGTGTGTGTGTGTGTGTGTGTGTGTGTGTGTGTGTGTGTGTGTGTGTGTGTGTGTGTGTGTGTGTGTGTGTGTGTGTGTGTGTGTGTGTGTGTGTGTGTGTGTGTGTGTGTGTGTGTGTGTGTGTGTGTGTGTGTGTGTGTGTGTGTGTGTGTGTGTGTGTGTGTGTGTGTGTGTGTGTGTGTGTGTGTGTGTGTGTGTGTGTGTGTGTGTGTGTGTGTGTGTGTGTGTGTGTGTGTGTGTGTGTGTGTGTGTGTGTGTGTGTGTGTGTGTGTGTGTGTGTGTGTGTGTGTGTGTGTGTGTGTGTGTGTGTGTGTGTGTGTGTGTGTGTGTGTGTGTGTGTGTGTGTGTGTGTGTGTGTGTGTGTGTGTGTGTGTGTGTGTGTGTGTGTGTGTGTGTGTGTGTGTGTGTGTGTGTGTAGTCAATGTTTACATTAACTATATTTATTACTAAGATCCAACACTAGTACTCGAGCCAATGTTGACGGCGATACAAACATGTCTTGTCGGAGAGTCGACATTTTCCACACTGGTGATGATGTTTGTTGGATTTTAGCGCAATTGAAGTGTTTTATATTGTATTGTATGTTTGTTGGTTGTAGCGTTCCTGTGAGCGTGTGTTGTTGGTTATAGCGTTCCTGTGAGCGTGTGTTTGTTGGTTGTAGCGTTCATGTGAGCGTGTGTTTGTTGGTTGTAGCGTTCCTGTGAGCGTGTGTTTGTTGGTTGTAGCGTTCCTGTGAGCGTGTGTTGTTGGTTGTAGCGTTCCTGTGAGCGTGTGTTTGTTGGTTGTAGCGTTCATGTGAGCGTGTGTTTGTTGGTTGTAGCATTCATGTGAGCGTGTGTTTGTTGGTTGTAGCGTTCCTATGAGCGTGTGTTTGTTGGTTGTAGCGTTCCTGTGAGCGTGTGTTTGTTGGTTGTAGCGTTCCTCTGAGCGTGTGTTTGTTGGTTGTAGCGTTCCTGTGAGCGTGTGTTTGTTGGTTGTAGCATTCCTCTGAGCGTGTGTTTGTTGGTTGTAGCGTTCATGTGAGCGTGTATTTGTTGGTTGTAGCGTTCCTGTGCTGCTGGACGCCCTACTTCGTGTTCGATCTCCTTCAGGTGTTCGGTGTCGTCGTGCTGGACACTGACGCACTCATCACCATCAACGTGTTCATCCAGAGCTTCTCTTCCATGCACAGCGCAGTTAATCCCGTCACCTTCTTCATCTTCAACACTCGTCTGTGCACGCAACTCAGGTGCTATATATATAATGTATAATTTAATGTATAATATAATATAAAACGAAAAGGTTTATTGCACCTTACTTCTCGTAAACTCTGGCTCAGAGGCGCGGCAAAATAAAAGGGTTCATCAATCTCGAAATCGATATATACAGTGATACAATTGTCAAAAGATAAGTGAATGCGCCAGGGAGCCAACGAGGATGGTATTGTTTCATACTCACCTAACACTATTGGGCAGTGAATTCCAGAAAGAATTATCGTCGATGTCTTTTCCTACTTCGGCGTCGCCGTTGTTGGTGGCGGGCTCTAGAACGGTCGTCTTCGTTGTCATTATCGCCACTGTCGTCGTCAACATTCGCTCTCTCGTTGTAATGTTTTCACATATGTTCAAACCAGTCTGTTGTTTGTTCTTCATATACTAATATATAGTAAACCTTTACTTTTGGTCCGTGTAATCAGGGAAATGTATGTAGTAGATTTTATCAATGTAAATGTTCACGATCTCTGGTGCCATTTTATACATCTGTATTTCTTCTTCGACTAATCAGTCCTTTGTGCTGCGATTACACGGACACATTCTGGGGCGATCATTTTTCAGTCGTTATACCGGTTTGGTGATGATATCTTCGAAAATTACAGGAACAGTCGACGTGAAAAAGGAGTAACGTTGTTTTCGCAGCAACAACCGCTAACATTACAGTGATTGCAAACAATGTTGGGTGACCAGAACGTGAACATTTACAGACACGTCTGTTTACACAAAGTTCATGGAACAATGTCTTTCAGTTGCCGGTTCTGCAGCTGGGTGCGCCGACTGCCCTGCCCCTACCGGTTATGCCGAACGACGGCGGAGTCGCAGGCGACATGCCCCACCGACAGAGGACTTTATTCACCCACCAGGAGACAATGCCCCGTGACCATTGGGCAAGACACTCTCGTCAACAACGTTAACGGAAATGTCTGCCTCGCGCTGACGGGCATTCACAGAAAAGGTGCAGTTTCGAATCGGGCACATTAGCCCTCTAGTGGACCATGTGTAACTACAGAAGAGAAGTGTCTGGCGATGAGGTCATGTGACCGGAAACTGTGCGTATTTCACTGGAAGGTGCCGGACAATCAACGTTCACTAAGTGTACTATGTCTGCGACACGACATTACTTTCTACAATTTATGTTGTTCACTCTCCCGCTGCGTGTGACAGTCTTCTGAACTATCCGATAGAGGGCGGGATGGTGCCACATCGCGCGTGTCTTGCTCGTTTCAGTACCCACGATGCGTTCGACGGAGAGACTGACGCTGGTAATTAATAATAATAATAATAAAACGTTCACATAATTGCTCAATGAATTGATTCTCTGACCGCTTTGTTGGTTACTGGTTCCAAATGGTCGTCAATGTTGTATTTATGTTTTAATAGCGAACAACAACTCGGCAGATTGCTTGCATGTTGATAATGCCCTAGCAATATGGGATAGGACATTCCCCCTGTACGACGTCCCACGGACGCCCTTGAAACTGATGTACACACTTTAAAGAAATGATGTATTTGAAAGCTGTACTTGCTTGAAAGGCAGGTTGAGGAACTGGAATGTTATAATATAATAAAAATAATAATAAAAACATTTATATAGCGCCCGATCAATCAAGGTTGCTCCTTACGCTTTACATACATACATATTAAAATATAATTAATCATATAAAAGTGTATATATTAAACATATAAAAATAAATATTATAAACAATACAGCACGCCCAGGTTGCCCACAGACGACGTCGGTGTGACTCGGTGTCCAGCTATTGTCAATGACTCGTTGCTTTGCTGTGAGGAAGATGATTGCCTCTCACTTCTCTTTGTCTTCAGTTGATTTCTCTCCATCCAGTCTGCCACCTCCGCAGCCGTGTAAGGTCGAGGTATGTGTAAGGTCGAGGTATATGTAGCGGAGGCTCCGCTACACATACCTCGACCTTACACATACCTCGACCTTACACATACCTCGACCTTACACAAGGCCTCAACTGTGCATTCGTCAAGTGCCACCCTCATATAGAATTGCTTCTCATCCGCATAATAACTATATTGCATTCTGCGTCGAGCAGTACTATCGCCAATGCGTCTTGTATATAATATATTATAGAGTACAATATTGGAAAAAGCACTGACCCTTGTGGCATATTTCAAGGTGCAATCAGTCGACATGGCGCTGTCCAAGACGATTTTTTACAGCGTTCGCTGATGTACCCCCGCGGCCACGCAGGCGCCGAGTCTGTGATGCCAAATGAGTGTTCCAATCCAGTCATCAAGAACTCGTAGTCGATTGTCTCGAATGCGCTTGACAAATCAAGCATCACGAGGACAGTCTTGCATTTTCTGTCCAGTACAGCGCCGATGTCATTCTTGACTCGCAGGAGCGCCGCGTCCGTCTAGTGGCCGCGGCGGTATGCCGATTGAAATGTGTCGCGTAAGTTGTTCGTATCAAACAGGGTGTTGATTCGTCTAGCAACCACTTTGTCTACGAGTTTTGAAATGAACGGCGGGTTCGAAATAGGGCGGTAGCTGCATATGATATCCTTGTCCAAAGTCATTTGTTTTTAAAGCTTGAAGACAGCGGGTATTGATTTGGTCAGCGATGTGTTTATCATGACAGTCATCAGTGGCAGTAGTTGAGATGAACGCAGATATGTTTTGACTGGTAAAACTTATAAAAAAAAACTAGCGGAAGCTCCACATATTTATAACAAATGCTGGTTCTCGCCATTTAGGACAACAAAAACCTCTTTTGCCAGGGCGGTTTTGCCGTGGTAAAAGCCGTTTTTACAACACGGCGACAATAAACTGTAAAACAGTGTAAGGAAATAGCAGCTGTGATGTCATTGAATATATACTTATACAAATAAACAATCAGTTACATGCGTATGATGTGTGCTCAGTTTAACAATAAGTTTTATGAACGTAAGACCGCACAGAATGGCTAAACAAATCTACAAAATCGAAAACATTTCCGAACCCCTTTTCGAAACCCTGAGGACGGGCCTGAAAGCATGGACTGTTTGAGTTTATTGTTGGCATAAAGGAGGTAGTTTCAATCTTATATCTTTTGTGTTGATTTCATGTTACGACTACGACGCGCAGACCCATGCGCAGTTAGCTTCTTTTGGTTAGAGTTAAGTGTTTTGAACAAAGCTTTTATTCCAATAAAAGGATAGTGCCTGCGTTTGTCAAATGGCGTGCGAGTAACAGGTAAGTGATTCAAAATACGTCCGTAGAGAGAATCTCTCGAATATTTTAGATGTGCACCGTCAGCCGAAGTCTCGCGAGATGCAATCAATACATATCGGTTTGCTCTTTTTGAGCATGCACAGCAAACAAGCGGACGTCGATAGTAGGTAATCATATGGGTTTGTGTGCGATCTTACGGATTTGTTGCCAGTCTTACAGGTGTCCACTACTTATCTTAGGGTTTACACCTATGTCATAGACCACCGCTATCAGATGTCTGTCTATTCTGTTTTTAGACATAATCTCGTTGCTAATACGGATATTTTCCCATAGAGGTAGACTAAGCTGTGACGATGAAAATTGGCATATGGTGATAATAATGTAAGGCTTAGAGGACCGCATGCGATAGGTACCTAATTGAAACGCCAGAAGAGGAATACTAATATTATGACAATCCGTCTTGGTATTGATTCATCTAAGGCTGTTGACGTTCATAGCTATCGTATGTAGGGCCTAGTTCACAAAACATACATACATGGTTATAAGTAAGTAGATATATTATTTCATAGTGTAAATATGTTTTATTTCTATGCAACTACATACATGGAACAATAACCAGTAATACAATGCAGCAATGTATGTACATTTACAATATTTACAAAATATAGAGGATTTATACTATTTAGCTACGGTGTAGGGATACACACGAGTCCTCTTGTTTCTCTAGGACGGTGATCTATCAACCCGAGACAGTCGCCACGTACTCTGAATTGGTTTAAAGGAATGGAACTTGGACCACGTTTACGCGATCCTAACTGTAACGTATGCTAATATATTGTTTCTGTGCGAAAACCACACTGCGCCAATATCATAATTGAGAACATGCACAAATTGGTAAATTTTTGGTAAACTATCAATGTAACGCCATTTTCGGATGTAGACAATATTTTCCGACATCTACAATTCTTAGTATTTAGAAATTGTGAAACTGACTCCCCATGAGCACGAGGGGATCTCTGTGTGGACCAACCACGCCAGGCAAGATGTAGAGCATCCACGTGTCAGGGGCAGCCATCGAATGCCATAAGATGGACAAATACGCACGAATGGAAAAGGCTACATTTGTGAAGTGATTCAACATCGTCCGTCGTCCTTCGACATAATGAGAACGGCAACTTCTCCACTTTCTTGTGTAGCGTCGGCGAGGCGACTTCTGTCTGGCGAGCAGGTCGTCGTACGTAAGTTTTCCTTTTTTCAGAGATGAAAGTTTCTACGAGCTCAGGCTGGGCTTTGCAGTCGGACATACAACATACTCAGCAGTACGCGACGTACTATCTCGGATAGGCGCTGTGGTCAATCATGGCGCGAGCGTGCAATTAAAAATATTATTGTACATAAGCTACGCTATTTCTTAACAACAATATTGTGTAAACAATTTCTTGCCTGGTTGTTTAATAGAGTGTGTTAATCCTGTGTACGGTAAGTTTTATTGCGCATTTATTATGTCAAAACCACTAATGACATGGCTTATTCTAGTTAGCTAAAACAAATAATTACATTCTAACTGAAACACAATTTCATCAGAGGCTGTTAAACATTTAAAATATGCTCATGTTTCCGACGGCAAAACATAATCCGTAACGTGATATCTGAGTCACTCGTAAGACAATTGTTCAGCTGTAATTGTTATTTTACCTTCTCTCTCTTGCGTATAGATTTTATTTAACATTTATACATATAATTAATTAGTAGTTATACACGCAACTGTGACTATGGACAATGATGTAAACTCGTGCTTGAAATATACCAGCGGTTTACTTGTATGTCCGACTTCTACTACGGCACACGTATGGTTTCGTTTCTACGAAACATGACGATATCTGTCCGCAAGTCATTGACGAGTAGTCCACCAAGTGGCAGGTCTGTCGACCTTTCCGTCTCGGCATGCGCTGCATGTTCCTTCAACGTATCCCATCGAATCTTCGTGCTCTCTGCCTACGTAGCGGTCAACTCTAGCGCCAATTACAACATGTTTCATAATGGTAACGCATTTAAACCCGTAGCCGTACACTCAGTTGCAGTACTGACAACTAAACAAAGATATGTGTTTACATATACCACTAACCCTATAGTTGGCAGCAACATTCACGAAAGGTCGCACTAGGGCGACAGTAGCTGCATCGATTAGAAATGAACGGGCCTGGTCGAACCAATCAAAACGCACGTTCGGTTGGACAATCTCGCTGTGATGGTCTTTCGTTTGTCACATTGTTCCAAGAAGACTGTTGCATTACTACTTATTTGCCAACTACGGGCGAGTGTTTTGGCATTTCTTTTTTCTGCTATTCTGCGTTATGTTGTTGCCGTAACCATGCATTTAAATATAAATAAAGTTCACACGATATCCGAGTAACTGCCTCACACGACGGTAAAAAGCACAACTTCGGGGAACAATTTGCTCACACTACTTTCGCAAACAAATTCGACCAAGTTCCGCTGGCTTAAGATGGAACTAGAATGGTCAGGGTTGCCTCACGGTCCTGGCGAACATTGACGGGACGATCTTTAGCCAAAGCACTTCTATTGGCTTTCCCGCAAAGCTGAAACCGATGCTCCCCACGATCGAGTAGTTCGGGTATAAGCAAGCTACATCGTCTGTTTCTCCCCGATGGACACGTGTAGCAATGCTCGACATTGGTGTGGTATAATTGTTATCATTCATTGCACAGACAATCCTCCGTGTCAACTCTCAGACGTATACATGACCCGCAGGACGTGGCATACACGCAGAACGACACTTCAATTCCGGCTTGCTTCTCTCTGATGTCATGTCCGTCGCAAGTGGAGAATAACCCGATATGGCGCAAGAAGTAAGTAAGTACACTCAATGAGGCACAGATATAATGTTGATCATCATAAACATAAACGATTACGTTCACTCATTCATATAATTGTGACTGAATAATAGTTCCCCACAACTATTCGGGTGAAGAAAACACCGGGTGCTGACAATGTTAGGCTGCACACGTAGAACCGTAACGGTCATAACGTTGCCATGTTGTGTGACGAACAAAAACATCCGGCGATGCGTCGTTTGATCATTAATTATGCTGGTATGTCTGTATCCACCTGCAGTGCCCCCCCTCACTCTCCCTCTGAACGTCACACCCCAGACACAATCGTCATCTCTCACGACACGGACGTCACATCCGGACACTTATTGTTCCGATCCCTCTGCAAGTTCCGCATCACGATATCTGCTTCTCGCTTCTTGAGCGGGCTGTGCAAACATGACGGCCCAGACGCCCTTCGAGACTGCTCAGACAGGCGCCGCGAGTGGCTGCCGGCCGTGGTCCGGTGACTGTCGGCGTATAGCGTGTACGTGGCCATCGACGTGCTCCGGCTCGACCGGGTCGGTTCTCCCGGCGACGGACGGCAGCAGACCCTCGACAGGATCCAATCGAGGGCGCGGATACGTCTGTGGAGAAGAACGAAATCTTATTATAATTCACCGTGATTATGTATGTATGTATGTATGTATGTATGTATGTATGTATGTATGTATGTATGTATTTGCTAAGCACATTCGAACCGACACCTCCTTCGCCCCATCGAATACACAAAACTAACTCACCCGACGGTAGTCGCTGCAACGTTGTGATGTTTTGCTACGTCGATAATCGTGACTATTTTTTCTGGGAATTAACTGATAACTCGCTGTATGTTCTGCGTCACTCACTCACTCACTCACTCACTCACTCACTCACTCACTCACCCACCGACACATACACTCACTCACTCACTCAGCCACCCACCCACCCACCCACCCACCCACTCACTCACTCAGCCACCCACCCACCCACCCACCCGTACACCCACCCACTCACCCACCCACCCACCCGTACACCCACCCACTCACTCACTCACTCACTCACTCACTCACTCACTCACTCACTCACTCACTCACTCTCTCACTCATTCACTCAATCAGTAAATTTTGGGATACATTTGGAACAAGTGTTTACGTGCAAATTGTCTCGTGTACCTGAGGTTGTGACATATGCGAGTGCTGAAAATGCCGTAGATTATCGGGTTGATTGCGCTATTCAGTGGCGCCACCGTCTGGATAAAGATGCGAAGATGGTGGATTCGTTCAGTTTGCGGCAAGCCATCGAAGACATCGATCAGGTTGAAGATGAAGTAGGGACTCCAACACAAGATAAACACTGCAACGAGAGAGTTTTAACTTTACCTAACTTTTATTTTAATATGTGTTCATAACGTTCAGAAGATGCATGGTATTCTTTTGCGATACTTCTTAATAACTTCTGAAATAATTACTCTTAATGTGCAATAACCAAAGGTTCCATTTAAGTGACCTCGTGAGAAACTACGTACGTACGTCTGTAAAGTTATCACCTTTAATATTGATATATGGATATCATGTTACGTGGTCTAGACACTTTAGAGGCATTCATGTTTAGTAACCGTTTATATGCACTTTTGTGCAGAAGCTGATCCTTTGGTAAATCTGGACAACCAAACTGATGGCTCCTTTGGTCTAAACAAAAGAACAGTGACTTAAATTGCTTTTGTGCTTTGGTGCATTTCTATAACATAGGATACCTATGACAATGACAAGGGTCATCTTAATGGTTCGTATCTTCGCCTGTGGTATGATCCCGCGAGAGCTTGAGGTGCTGTCCAGCGGCTGCCTATCTGTCCTGCTTCTCACGCCTCCGTTCCGTGCCGTGCCTTCGTAACAGCAGCGAGTGAGTTAATATTGACAGCATCGAGTGTCGGTCTAACATAAAGAGAAGTTAATAACTGCGCTGACAAAAAACAGCGGCAATTCACGACGCCGCAGCAGAGATCGTGTAAGCGACATCCGTCTGATTGCAATGGCAATAATACTGCCGTTATACAGTATGCACAGTACAGATGGTATCGCATTTGAGTGCATGGTAAGCACTTAATGCATTGCCTTGAGACAAATTCCACGTTGTATTTCCGCGTCCAGCGCACGTTAACGCACTTAAAGTATTTAGGGTATCAAATCACAAATGACGCTTATTAGGTAATTAAGGGTATATATTTTAACATCTTAAAATATGCTTAAAGATAAAGGGTTGAAACCGAGAGGTCCCCTTAATTTATTAGCCAAATATGTCAGCGAATTAGTAGATATCGCAGAACAATGTATATTTTAAAGGTGTATTATGTCAATCCACTCAACTTTAAAAGGGTATCTTTTTTAACAAAAGTCTAAAACCTGTTTAGTTGTGATACTTTAAAGTTTAGACAAATTCTCAAGGATGGTGTGCTGGCAATTCTTTAGGTCCCCCCCGGGGGGGGGCGTGCACGAAGTAAGATAAAGCTTTGCTTCAACGATAGAGAAATGTATGCGGTATATGAAAGACACGTAAGGTTGCCCATTGGTAATTATGAATATTCATTAGTTAGTAAACAATATGTGAGCTATCTCAGAACGCATTCGCTGCCTCCACTGCATTCATGTTGTATATCATCACCACAGTACGCCAATGATCCAGGGGGGCTTGGGGGGTGCAATGTGGTGAAAACTAGTTTTTTTATTTATCTACCCAGCTTACTGAAGTTTGAACACATTTTTAATGGTTTATAAAAAGGATTTTACAAAGTTGGTATACGTTTGTGTCCAACAGGTGGCGACGAAAATGGCGTCCATCTGGATATTCAACATATTCACCGGGTCACATAATCACCGGGTCACATAATCACTGGGTAACATAATCACCGGGTCACATAATCACCGGGTCACATAATCACCGGATGATGACCGCTAAAAAATAATAGCCAAAACGTATGATTTTCACCATAAATAAACGCATTTAAGGGACGAAGAAAACGACGATCTTACCAGCATTGGCCGCCATGATTTTCGACTTGCTGAAGATCGTGAAGATAATCATGACGTAACAAAAGGTTATGATGATACCGGGCAGAAAGAAGAGAGATATGGCGATTGGCATGAGATAAATCTGAAACCAAAGAACAGTAAATTGCGTCTCCATAATAATGTAAACCCCGGGTGTGCCCGACAATCCGCTGCCCGGACGATAACTCGGTCTCGATGGATGTTACACAATAATGTTGCGCGAAATACTTCAGGTCAGAAAGGGGTCTTATTATGAATTCAGAGTTGCACACAGGACTCTAAAAACACGGTGGAAACATTTGCTCCAGAATACAGAAATTCGCTGGACACCGCTTCTGTCATGTTGAGCTCCCCAATAGCAAGTGCGTCGTGGGAGTTAGTTCCTATTTTTTACAATTGCTTCACGACAAAGTGGCGTCGTTGCGGCTAAAAGAATATCTCTGAGGACTGCGACAAGTATTCGTAACGTAAATGAAGACAGTTTTCCCATGACAAACGATTTAGCGCGGACTCGCAGTGCTTTTGTGGAACAAGCGCCGGCTTAATTCGTTTTCGGCGTGATTGACAGTGGTTTGCAAGGCCAAGACACCTCGCACAATCACTTTAGATTGTGCGAGGTGCATTGACAGTGCATAACCATAATAACGGTAGCGCCCTCTGCTGGCGTATGCATGCACATCTTTGACAACAGCAGATAATATGCACGAGGAGAAGCATAATCGTAAGGAAAAAAAATTCGAAATGCGGGTGCGGGCGTGCGGGCGTGCGTGCATGCGTGTGTGCGTGCGTGCGAGGCCTTCAGTATCTACATGAGAATCACGTGATGCTCAAAATGTCAAAGGTCAGAACATACTGCTCACTCAGGGTGGGGAAGTAAAACTCATTGATTTGTGTGCGTTACTTTTCCCTCAATCAAATTAGGACCAGGAAATGTTTGCTTCCACTTACTGTATTGGTTACTAACTCAATCACTAAAGACATCATTTCATGCTCAAAGCACATTCACAGTGAAACAAGTTTACATTAGTCGTGAGCAGTGTTTAATATATAGAGCCAGACCACTTTTGCCCTTTTCTCGCTGTGGGTGGCTGCTGGAGTTTGACAATCTGATGAGTGTTATCTTCTGTGGTCCATGGTTTGATTAAGTTGAACAAGATGGGCAGAGACACTAACATCTACAAGGGGCACCTTCGTATTGTACACCAAAAGTGCATCGCCCAGAGGGGTAGGACAATCCACAAGACGAATATTGAGGCGGGTGTGACCGAAGCCAACCACGGTCGCCGGGCGACGATGTCCATACTAGATGTCGTGCACCTGTGTCTACTCTCCTCAAGAATAAAGTAGGCTCTGCGCTACGTAACCTCCACCCAAACACCGACTGGAACATCGTCCACAGCGAGGCGACATTGGTTAGAGGGAGTTGTTGATGAAGGGCAAGGATCCCACGATCCCCGCCTTAATCAAGGGTGTTAAGAAAATATACATTTGGTAAGTTATCTTACGTTCCCAGCAACTCGAGGCTGGTTGAACAGTTTCTCTGTCTGCCTACCAAAGATCATGTTCAGGTCTTACAACTTATTTTTCCCCGTCATGCCGTAGTTGGTGCACAATGCCACCATGTTCAGGTCTAGCACGGATCGAATATAAACTTGCCGATATCATGAGGAAGGGACACATGAACATCTATGCCATGTTTCACCCGAACAAGTAAATAACCCACTCTAGAAAGACAATGAAAGGGATGCGGACGAGTTCATTGAGTTATGTGACTCCATAAAGCAGATCAGCGCGCATACCAAGACTTACGTATGTTCACCTCACACAAATGTTCTCCATACGCAAATGTTTCCACTGAGAAACAGTACAATACCTACTTTAGTTCAATGTTTATATTTAATCCTAGAAGTCATAGCTGAACAGCATTTCAGAAGGCTAGATGGCAACCACAGGCTATGTGCCATTAACAAAAGCACATAGCCCCTATTCCGATAACAGTATAGTACCAACTGAACATATCCCCTCAAAAAAGACCCGATCAGCGGTAAGGCCCAGAGGGCTGACCGGTGTGTTTACGACGCCCGTGCCTTTGGAACAGTCTGAAACAAACGATGCGTTTAGCCACAGTATTGCAGATGCGTTGATTAAATTATCTGAAAAGTAGAAATATCGGAAAGTAATTTGTCTCTTCCTCTCTTTTTCTACACACCTCGTCAAGATGTCCTGCTCTCGTGACACTTTTGACAGCCGCATCTTTTTTTACAGTGTTTTACAACCGTCAATTTATCAACCGATGCCAATAATTTAATCAGTCGAAACAGCGGCAGGTCCTGAGGGTAAAACTGGAGTTAATGGAAGTGCAGTTTGATAATGATATAATGATTGTCTGGCTGATTGATTGACGCACACATCTGACAGATTATCAATGCTTAATTATAGTGATACAAATGATCAAGAAAGAAAACACTGACGCACCCGAGGTACTCAACAAACAACCCTAACAACTATAAATACTACGGATGTTACTGTTTATCAAAAGGTGAGTGTGACACGGGCATATCAGCCTTTCGTGCGGATTCTATGTTTGTTTTCTAATGAAGCGAATAACAAAAACAAATAACTCCGTCAACCAGCTCAGTCATGAAAGATATATGCGGTTGTGCCGTTGTCCCACGTGACCGACGCTCGTTCGTCTTCAAGCCTCGGAAACTGTTTCCGGCAAATCGTCGTGACATGTCGCGCCAATTGCATTGCTTCTTGTTCTATTCTGATGTCATCGATTTTATTAAGACTATTAGGATTACGAGACATACATACAAACATATCTATGGGCATAAGAAGATTAGTGGTGGTCATACAGGCGGTCGAACCGTGGTTTAAGCCGCAAAGCGTTGCAGCTGGTAAGATCTGTTGATTATACATTACTGAGCTTTGTTCAACGTACCATCGGCCGCCATCATCAGGAAACGTTTGCTGGGACAATAAGTTCTTCTTCTCCTCACCAGGTGGTGGAACAAATAGGATGTCCCATTCGTGGCTGAGTCGGCGTCCACTCGTGTTGGTGCGTAGCGGTTATGTGGATGACGTGACGGAAGTAGGGAGGTAGATATGTGAACAATAACTGACAGATCGTTTGAACATCAGCTAGGCCATTGGCTGAAAGACATAGTGAAGAAGGGACGTGAACAAGAACCAACATATCGGTTGACCATCAGCTAGGCCATTGGCTGAAAGACGTAGTGAGGAAGGGACGTGAACATGAACCAACATATCGTTTGACCATCAGTTAGGCCATTGGCTGAAAGACGTAGTGAGGAAGGGACGTGAACAAGAACCAACATATCGGATGACCATCAGCTAGGCCATTGGCTGAAAGACGTAGTGAGGAAGGGACGTGAACAAGAACCAACATATCGTTTGACCATCAGTTAAGCCATTGGCTGAAAGACGTAGTGAGGAAGGGACGTGAACAAGAACCAACATATCGGTTGACCATCAGTTAGGCCATTGGCTGAAAGACGTAGT